>JAJIBD010028412.1:0-52520 GCA_021461705.1 Cryptotis parvus
TGATATTCCAAGCATAGCTCTTTCAATTACACTCTGGGAGACCCAAATAGCATTTTTATTCTGCTTCGTAGGGCCCAGGTCTCTGAGGCGTATGTTAATGCAGGGAGAATGGTGGAATCAAAGAGATGTGCCTAGAGCCGGAGGTTCTTTGTCCTTTTTAGCTATTTCTTCAATGCCTTTGAAGGCATTCCCATGCCGCTCTCTTCCTCCTGCAGAGCTAAGGTTTTAGGGTTGTTCATCACGTTGACTTCTTGACCTAGGTACACATAACTGCTGCATTCAGAGATGTCTGTTCCATTGAGAGTGAATGGGGCCTCTGGAACAAGTTAATTTTTCATAAACATAGTTTTCTTTTAGATTCAGCTGTAGACCTATCTTTCCACATTCTCGATCAAAGTCAGCCAGCATTTGTGCCGCTTGGCTAATGTTTGGTGTTATTAGAACAATGTCATCAGCGAAGCGGAGGTGGTGTAGTTGCCAACCATCTAACTTCACTCCCATTCCTTTCCATTCTAACTGTCGCAGGATGTTCTCGAGGGTGGCGCTGAAGAGTTTTGGTGAAATGGTATCACCCTGCTGAACCCCTCTTTTGACATCAATGATCACTTCCTTTTAGAATGGTGAGATCCTGGTGGTGAATCTGTAATACAGCTCATGAAGGATCTTGATGTATTGGGTTTGAACACCTGTTTGGCTAGGGCTTGGATGACCCGCTTCAGTCTCCACAGAATCAAAGGCTTTCTTTAAATCAATGAACGTGAGACAGAGCGGCATCTTGTACTCCCTCCAAACCTCAATGAGCTTGGTTACCGTGTGGATATTGTCTATTGTGCTGAATCCTTTCCGGAAGCCTGCTTGCTTGCATAGTTGTCCTTCATCTAGTGTCCTGCCAATCCTGTTCAGGATGCCTCGTGTAAACAGCTTGTAGATGACGGACAACAGGCAGATGGGGCGATAGTTGCCAATGTCGTGAATGTCTCCCTTCTTGACCAGTAGAACTGTCCTGCTGGTTTTCTATTGGGAGGGCACCTTACATTCGAACAGGTAGCATGTGAAGAGCAGAGCTAGTGTATGCACCAACATCCACACACAAGGAAGATGAAATTGAGAAATTCTACATGGAACTGGAGTAGTTCTATAAAAAGAGACCACACATACTACAAGATCATAAGTGATTTTAATGCCAAGATAGGACCGAGAAGATCGACTGAAGAACTCCACATCGGGACCCATGGCCTAGAATGGAATAAACAGGGTGAGAGACTATCTGAGTTCATCATGTCCACCAATACCATTCATGGGAACTCACAATTCCAGAAGGCTGAATCAAAACGTTGGACATGGGAATCTCCTGGTGGACAGTTCCACAATGAAATTGACCACATCACCTTCAATCGATGGTTTTGTCTTACTGATGTTCCTCTGGTCCCCAAATTCCAAACAGGATCGGACCACTGTCTCCTTCATGCAAAATTCTACTTTTGCAACGGGGAGAAAAGGCGCAAAGTTTAAGAAGAGGAGAACTAGAACGACCACCAACTGGGAACTCTTTGGCACCATTGCAGCAACATGGGAAGAAACCATCATTGACGACATCGATGAAGAATACAACCGACTTGTTCAGCACCTCCATGATTCTGCGAAGAATGCCGCAAGAGAGAGAAAGACACAAAAGGACGCCTGTCTTCAGAAACTCTTGAGCTCATTCGCCAATGTGGCAAGGCACGAGCCTCAGGCGACCAAATGCTAATGTCCAAGCTTGCAAAGCAGTGCAGAGAAGCAATAAAAGAAGACCTCAAAGACAGAAGAGCAGAAATACTGGAAGATGCAGCAGAAGCGGGAAAAGCATTCGCACCACCCGCCTGTCCTTCGCCAACTATAAGACCAAGATGACTAACCTCCGATGCCCTGATGGATCTATCACATCTTCCAGAAAGGCAATGGAGAAGATTATCCATGACTTCTACTCAGATCTCTTTGATAGCCTCATCCACCTGCCCACATGCCAAATTCCACACGATGGATATGTCATTCCCAACGTTCTCCCATCTGAAATCCGACATGCCATTTCATCGGTAAAGAAGGGAACAGCACCAGGCCCAGACAAAGTCAGACCCGAACACCTGAAGAATCTGCCATCGGTACTCATCGATTAAAGATGAAGAACACTTTTTCATGTCTCTTGACCATTCAAACTTCTTCTTTTTGGAGTTTCTGTTCATTTCTTCTCCCCACTTTTTGATGGGGTTGGCTGGTTTTTTCTTGTGAAGTGCTACCAGTGCCTGATATATCCTGGATATTAACCCCTTGTCAGGTGGGTTTTGGGTGAATATTCTTTCCCACTCTGTGGATTGTCTTTGCATATTGTTCACCGTTTCATTTGAGGTGCAGAAGCTTTTCAATTTTGTATAATATCATTTGTTTGTCTTTGCTTCCATTTGCTTGGTCAGTGGTATTTCATCTTTGAAGATGCTTTTAGTTTTGATGTCAGAGCCGTTTCTTCTATGTTTTCTTCAATGTACCTTATAGATTCATGTCTGATGTTGAGATCTATAATCCATTTTGATCTGACTTTTGTGCATGGCGTTAGAAGGAGGTCTAAGTTCATTTTTTACATGTAGCTGCCCAGTTTTCCCAGCACCATTTGTTGAAGAGGCTTTCTTTGCTCTACTTAATATCTTTTGCTCCTTTATCGAAGATTAAGTGGTTATATATTGGGGATATTCAGGATATTCAATTCTATTCCATAGGTCTACGGGTCTGTCTCTATACCAATACCACACTGTCTTAATTACAACTGCTTTGTAGTAGAGTTTGAAGTTGGGGAAAATGATACTTCCCATCTTCTTTTTCCCAAGGATTGTTTTAGCTATTCATGGGTTTTGGTTTTATTTTTTTATTTTTTTTTTTTTTTGCTTTTTGGGTCACACCCAACAATGCTCAGGGGTTAGTCCTGGCTCTACACTCAGGATTTGCTCCCTGAGGTGCTCCGTGGACCATATGGGATGCCGGGGAATCGTACCCCAGGTCGGCCGCTTGCAAGGCAAATGCTTTACCTACTGTGCTGTCGCTCCAGCCCCACGTGGGGGTTTATTATTCCATCCTCTCTAAGTTTTATTATTTCCTTCTTTCTGCCTCAGTTGGGTTCCTTTTGTTGGTCTTTTTCTAACATTTTGAGCTGTGAAGTCAGGTTATTTATCTGGGACCCTTTCTTCTTTCCTGATGAATGTCTGCAGAGCTATGAACTTTCCTTTTTACACTGCTTTTGCTGTGTTCTACAAGTTCTGATAGTTGGTGTCTTCATTTTCATTTGTTTCCAGGAATCTTTGGATTTCCTGTTTGATTTCTTCTGTGACCCACTTGTTGTTCAACAGTGAGCTGTTCAGTTTCCAGGTGTTTGGTTTAACTCCCTGTTTCTGTATATGGTTAACTTCCATTTTCAGTGTATCATCGTCTGTAAAAAATAGTTGACACAATTACTATCTTTTTTTATTTTATTGATATATGCTTTATGGCTCCAACACTATTTAAAACTCTTAAGCTCTATGCCTCACTGAGATCCATTAGCAGAGATTGCAGAGATACAGTTGTTGAGTCCTCACACCACAAATGGTGACCTGGAGCACTGCCAGAAATGATCGCTGATTTAGAGCCAGAAATGGCCCCTGAGTACCACAGGGTGTTGCTCAAGGCCTGACCCCAACTCTACCCCAATTCTCACAATTCCTTGAGCATTCCAAAGTAAATTCTACATAATTAATAGGGTTTGGCATGTATAATATTATAAGTTTCTCAGGATACAAATTGCCACTAAATATGCTTACCTCTAAAGTGCCCTCACCCTGCTTAGCACTTTCTCCACATTAATGTGCTTTGTTTACCTTGGTTATTAACTATATTAGTGCTTGCCAATGGATAGTATTGAGCCACATGTATAATCAAAATTTTTTTCCATGTGTGCCAGAGAGACAGTACAGGGAGTAAGTTTCTTTTTTTTTTTTTTTTTTTTTTTTTTTTTTTTTTTTTTTGGGGGTGAAACCCGGATAGGGGTTGGTTTTTGTTCTGCACTTTGGGTATTAATCTTCGCGGGGGGTTCCGGGCCGCCGGTGCTGCCCGGCCTTTCACCCCGCGCGGTGGGCACCCCCCCCCCCCCCCCCCCCCCTCCCCCCCCCTTCTGCTTTTCCCCCCCCTAAGTTCTTGCCTTGAGTGTGGCCAACACTGATTAGTGTCCCAGCACCACATATGGGCCCTAAGTATCACCAAGAGTGATCCCTAAGCACCACCTGAGTGATCCCAGAACAGTGCCTGATGTGGGCCAAAAAGCAAAAATGCTTTTCATAGCCACATCTTTAAAAGTATAAAAAAAAAAATTTAATGATCCATTTTAATGCAGTAGATCTAAAAAATTATCTCAATGGTGCTATCAAGAAAATACTCATTAAATTGTCTAAAGATTTTTTTTTTTTGCTTTTTGGGTCACACCCGCGATGCTCAGGGGTTACTCCTGGCTCTGTACTCAGGAATTACTCCTGGCAGTGCTCAGGGGACCATATGGGTTGCCGGGAATCGAACCTGGGCCAGCACAGGCTGGCCGCATGCAAGGCAAACGCCCTACCCTCTGGGCTATCACTCCTGCCCCTGTCTAAAGAATTTGATGTGTATTTTGCCCCAGCAGTTTGATCTCAATTTGATCTCACCATGTTTTAAGTGTTAGCTGGTGTGTGGGACTAGCAGCTATCATTTCAGGCAGTGCCTGTTTCCTGTCTTAGTGTGTTGACTTCAGTGTGCTAGAAATCTCTCTTATCTACACAAAAGAGGATACTTTGAGATATTTTTTTCTGTTACTTTGTATTATTAGGAATTGTCATATAGTTATGTTTTATTATAGGGTAGGCCATAGAGAAAAAAAAACTGAAAATTCTCATTTGATTTCTAAATCTATAGGTGGGGTCGGTGTAGCTCAGGGGTAGAATACTTGTTTTTCATGTATGATTCCTGGCACTGCAAAAAAAAAAAAGAAAGCAAAAGAAAGAACTATGGTTAAATTTTATTGATTCAACCATAAATTATAGACATTATTATAGAAATGCCCATTTGAATTAGATTCACAGATAACAATGTCTGAGATTGATTTTCCTTTGATAATGTGAACAGTACAGATTATCGGAAAGCATTTACTTTCAACCAAACTCAATCTTTGGGTGTGAATATTATTTAAAGAGATTACATATCTGGAAACTCAGAGATGGCTGATTTGAAGATTTCTTCTATTGAAACCAAAATAATTTTTTGGTAGTCACATATTTAAAAGTATTTTAACAATAACATTTAATTTTAGGGGCCAGAGCAATAGTGCAGCAGGTAGGGCATGTGCCTTGCACCTGACCAATCGGGGTGCAATCCCCAGCATCCCATGTGGTCTCTCAAGCACCTGTTGGCATTGCTAGGCGTCACCTAAACTCACTAGTTTAATTTTTTTTAAATGATATATTTTAATGCAATATATCTCAATGTGCTTTTAAGGAAACACTTGCTAAGTTGTCTTACTAACCTTGCTTCAAAGGTATAAAAAATTAGCATCTCAGCTTTTAAATTAAATAATTTAAGTCTCAGATCTTAAAGGCTTTGGGATTTTTTTTTTTGGAAGAGGATCTCCCGAGAAGTGCCCAGGGGATCAGGGCCACTCACAGCAGTGCTCATGAGCAGGCTCAGTGATGTCGCACTGCTTGGGCCTCTCCCCTGGCGGTGGTCAGAGATGGGCTTTGTAGTGTGGTGCATCGAATTTTGTCCTCTGCATGCCAGGTGTGTACTACAGTCCTTTGTGCTCTCTGCCTAGCCTCAGGTAAGCAGATTTCAATGTAAACATTTCCGATGTATGAAGTTGGTTGTGATGCCTTTATATTAAAAATATCACTTTGGTCCTCTAGATAAATCAATACTTGGAAAGGGAATTTGCAAAGGATGAGAAGCCACGTGACAAGTCATACCAGAATGCAGTTTTAGAAGATATTTTTAAGAAGAATGACCATGATGGTGATGGTTTCATTTCCTCCAAGGAATACAATGTATATCAGCATGATGAACTATAGCGATTTCGTTTTACTTTTATTGTACTTTATACAGATATTGTTATATATATTTATATATATATATACACACACTTCCCCCAAATTATAGTGTCCGCTATGAGAACATATTTTGATACCCATGAAAATGTATGATTTTAATACAATAAATGTGAGAGTGCTCTGCAAATTTAACTTTGAGGAGAGGTTTGATTGTATTGCCTATTGCCTTATTCTGTGAACATGAATTACAGTATGGTGAAAATGACCTCCCTGTCTCAGGAATTTTCTTCCTGAATTCCTAGTCCAAACCTTAGCATATATAAGTATGTAAATATCAATTTTTAAAGATATTTTTAATTATTAAAATGCCATATATTTGGAAAATACTCTGTCGGAACCTAGGTATTAACATTTCAGGTGTTTATGTATTCCATGCTTTCACAGGTAGCAAGACGTCAAAGTACAGGACTGGGACTGGAGCAAAAGCACAGTGGGGAGGGCACTTGCCTTGCATGCGCCAACCAGGATTGAATCCCGGCTTCCCATGGCTCCCCTGAGCCCAAGAGTGATTCCTGAGCACAGAACCAGAAGTAATCCCTGAGCAGTGCTGAGTGTGGCCCCAAAACCAAAACCAAATTAGAGATAGATAGATAGATAGATAGATAGATAGATAGATAGATAGACAGATAGATAGACAGATAGACAGACAGATAGATAGATAGACAGACAGACAGATAGATAGACAGATAGATAGATAGACAGACAGACAGATGATACAGACAGACAGATGAGACAGACAGAGAAACAGATAGATAGACAGATAGCGAGAGATAGATGCAATATTTTGAAACATAGTTTGTTTGCTTGCAATCGTCTGATCGTGGGGTTTGTATCAATGGGGGAATGTTTAAAGATATTTTACTTTGTGCCTCGTCTAGCAGGCAAAATAGTCTATACTTTGCTCAGAGTCTTGTTCTCCCTCTTATATCCATACAGATGTGCTCTTCTTCCTACTAGTCTTTATAATGAGAAATCTACCACCCCTAGGCTGAAGAGATTATACAGTGGATAAGGCACTTTCCTTCCACAGCTGACCAGGTTAGATTCCCTGACACCACATATCCCCTGAGCCCCACCAGCAGTGTTCTCCAAGCACAAAGCCAGGAATAATCCCTGAGCACTTCCATATGTGGCCCCCAAACCAAACAACAACAAAAAATGCCTTCCATCATGGGGTGGAACTGGGAGCTAGGGGGAGTCCTCCCTGCAATACCTGGGAGCCCTTGGTGTTCAGCCTGGCAGTATTAGACCTGATAGTTAGTCTGGTCATTCAGTTCTAATACTTGGGCCTGGTGCCTAATGGGAACCACCCAAGCTATACCCCACAGTACTAAGAAGTGAATAAGGGACTGAAAAACTCTTTGAACCGTCTTGCTGGTTCCATTCCCAATTTGATCACTAGATCACTAGATCACTAGACATCCCGTTGTTCATCGATTTCCTTGAGCGGGCGCCAGTAACATTTCCATTTGACCCTATCATGTGCCAGTGTAGCCCAATGGCATCTGGATATTTCAGAAAAACGAAGAGCCTCAAACTGTTCGTTCATGGTCTTGACGAAGAAGACTGACCATCTTGTAGGTGGGCGGCCACGTGATCTTTTGACATCCCGTGGGATCCAGTTGGTAACAGCTCTAGTCCAGCAGTCATCTCCAAATCGCATTACATGTCCAGCCCATCTAATTTTCGATGCCTTGGCAAACGAGACAGCATCCCTGACTCTGGAACAGCAACGGCGGTTGGGATTCCAGATTCCTTCTCTCACTTGAGTGAGGTGTGATACTCAAGCATAGCTCTTTCGATTCCTCTTTGGGATACCCGAATAGCATTCTCATCCTGTTTTCGTAAGGGCCAGGCCTCTGAGGCATATGTTAATGCAGAACAACGCCGAGAACAGTGGAGTCGAAGGGTTGTGCCCGAGCCGGAGGTTCTTTGACTTTTTCGCTATTTCTTTGATGCTTTTGAAGGCAATCCAAGGCGCTCTCTTCCTCCTGCTCAGCTCAGGTTTTAGGTCATTTATCATATTGACTTCTCGACCTAGGTACACATAATTGCTGCATTCAGAGATGTTTGTTCCATTGAGAGTGAATGGGGCCTCTGGAACTAGTTCATTTTTCATGAACATAGTTCATGTTGAGATTCAGCTGTAGACCTATCTTTCCACATTTTCAGTCAAAGTCAGCCAGCATTTGTGCCGCTTGGCTAATGTTTGGTGTTATTAGAACAATGTCATCAGTGAAGCGAGGTGGTGTAGTTGCCGACCATCTATCTTCACTCCCATACCTTCCCATTCTAATTGTCGCATGATGTTCTCAAGGGTGTTGAAATGGTATCACCCTACCGAACCCCCTCTTTTGACATCAATGATCACTTCCTTGTAGAATGGTGAGATCCTGGTGGTGAATCTGTAATACAGCTCACGAAGGATCTTGATGTATTGGGTTTGAACACCCCTCGAAGTATTGCAGGTGTGGCTGTGGTGCCCGGCTGTGTTGGCAGGTGGCAGACAGTAGACAGGCTTGTCTATACCCCCCAGGGCTCTGTCCTGTGGGCCCTGGATGGTTGATGGTCTGACATAGAAAAAGACTAGGATGAACCCAGAGCCATGGCAGAGCCTGGCAAGCTACCCAAGGTGTATTCAATATGCCAAAAACAGTAACAATAATGGACCTCATTCCCAACGAATGGGGGACGTTACAGGTGCCCACTTGAGCAAATTGATGAACAATGGCACAAGTGACAACACTACCCTCATTATAGCCACTTTAAAAAGTCACTAGAGCTTTTATTAGTATGCACATTTTTATTTCAATCATATTTTGCCCAAATATACAATGTGTAAATAGCTCTAACTTTCATGTCCCACTGCTTTCATTAAAATTTTTGTTGGGGCCGGAGTGATAGCCCAGCGGGTAGGCACATGCCGGCCAGGGTTTGATCCCCGGCATCCCATATGGTCCCCCCGAGCACCGCCAGGAGTGGTTCCTGAATGCAGAGCCAAGAGTAACCCCTGAGCATCGCGGGTGTGACCCAAAAAAAAACAAAAAAAAAAAAAAAAACTTGTTTATCTGGGTGGGTGAGTGCTGTCCTGAGAGTTGTGTTCAGGGACCATATGTGGTACTGGGGATTGAAACTGGGGTTGGCCACGTGCAATGCAAGTAAGTGCCTTACCACCATCTGGGCCTCAAAAGTACTTTTAAATGTCTCTTTAAGAAAGGATTTAATAATACTAGCAAATAGAATTCAACAACTCATCAAAAGGATTCATTCAGTCCAAGTGAGAGATGTAAGATTGGTTTAAAACACACAGAAGTCAAACAAAATATTAAACCACATCAATAAAATATAAAATATACGATCCATGGAGACAGAGAAAGCTTTTTACAAGATCCAGCATCCATTTATTATAAAAAAAAAAAAAACTCTGAACAGAATGGGAATTGAAGGAACTTTCCTCAACATAGTCAAAGCTATTTACCACAAGCCTGCAGCAAATCACTTTACTCACTGGGGAAAAACTAAAAGCTGTCCATCTAAGATCAGGCACAAGAAAAGGTTGCCCACTCTTGCCACTTCTATTCAACATAGGACTAGAAGTACTTGCCACAGCAGTTAAGCAAGATAAATATATTAAGGGCATCCATATTTTTTAAAATTTTTTATTATACCACCGTGAAAATTACAAAGGTGTTCATAATTGGTTCTTGGTAATACAGTGCAGGACTCTAGGCCGCGCACCTGCCGGATTGCCCCCCAAACCTGAAAGGGTAGTCTAAATGTGGCAGATCCGACAATACAGCTGTATAATATTCTCCAACAATCGTGGACTAGCTAGATCTTACCAGCAAGCCTGCACATAAGGACACCTATAATTAGACCAGAGAGAAATGCGTTTGCTTCCAAACAAACAAGCATGGCCCCGATAAAATATAAAACTACAATGTAAGGAGACTGGAAGGCTTGGAGAAATATTAACTGGCATTGGTGTTGGTCTTTGGTACAGTGACATGCCATCTCAGAAACCCCCTTCTCTACATTTCAAAGGCCTTCCCGGCCAAAACATTAGCACAGTAAAGGCCCTAGGTGAGATGCAGGGAGGGATACCAGAGGGCAGGACCCCTCCCGCTTCCCATAACAATGGGAGGAAGGCGAGTGTGGGATAAACTTGCGGCCGCCCTCCCGGGCCCTCCCTTGGGATCTCGCCTTGGCGTTTATCCCCTGAAGCTTTACACGCTGGTACGCCACTTGGCCACACGTGGCTGGGGTCCTAGCCTGGAATCCTAAGCATCGGGTTTTCCCTTTGCTGATTGGTATGCCTGAACCTGTGATAAGTAAAGCCTTCTAAAACCGCACGTCCTGAGTGTCCATCCATCCCGCCGCCGGGGAAGGAACCGCCCGATGCGGGGCCCCGCGCATACAGTATTCCAGCACCCATCCCTCCACCAGTGCCCCATTCCCAGCACCAATGTACCCACACCCCTCCTGCTCACCCCCTGCCCCTGCCTCAATAGCAGGTACCCCCGTTTTTTCCTCTCTCTCTCTCTATCTCTCTCTGTCTCTGCATCTCTCTCCCTCTTTTACACATTGTGTTCCCATATTTTAAAGGAAGAATTTAAGCAGTAACTATTTGTGGATGATATGGTAGTATATTTAGAAAATCCTGACAACCCTTTAATGTATGTTCTGTAATCCATAGTCTGGAAGGGAAAGAAAAGAGAGAGAAAGGGAAAGAAATAAAGAACCTGCCATGGAGGCGGGCTGGGGAGGAGGGAGGGAACTGGGGACGTTGGTGGTAGGAGATGGGCACTGGTGGAGGGATGGGTACTGGAACACTGTATGACCAAAACCCAAATATGACCTTTTTAATTGTATATCTTTGTAATTGTATATACTTTTAAAAAATATCTGAAAAAAAATAAAGTGGTAATTTTGTGAAAAAATAAAATAAAATACTAAAGAATCTACAGAAAAAGTTCCTAGAGGGGCTGTACTAAGTGGGTAAGGGCATTTGCCTTGCATGCCCAACTGGCATTTGATCCCCAGTATCCCACATGGTCCCCCAGCACTGCCAGGAATAATTCTAGTGTGCAGAGCTAGGAGTAACCCCTGAGCATCACCAAGTGTAACCCAAAAAGAAAAAAAATGGTCCTAGAAGCAATAGATTTGTGTAGTAAAGTATTGAGCTACAAAATTGATAAAAGTCCATGGCATTCTTTTATTGAAATAATGAAAGAGAAGAGAAAGATCTTTTAAAAACCCTATTCACACATTGGAATCAGTTTAACTAAAGAGGTAAAAAGATTTTACAAGGAAAAGTACAAAACACTAACTACTTTTAGAAGTTAGAGTATCAGGAGCCACTGGGGTCTCCAACAATACCAGGGAACGAGTTCCCTTCTACCTCTGAAGCTGGCGGGAAATTGACAAAAAGAGGCCTCTCCTTTCTCCTTGCTTATTTTATAGATAGAACCCCACCAAAACCTTCCTGCCCAGCCCATCATGGGCTGGGTTTTCTAAGAGATGAAGAGAGAAGTCAGGTAAATGATCCTATTGAAATGAAGGTCTTCAGAGTGGCCCTATGGCTCGCTCAAACTTCACAAATGCCAGAGCTGATTCCCTGAGACAAAATCTCCTAGCAGAGTGAGGAGGGGGCTGCTTCTCTGAACCAGAAATCATTTCAGAATGTACCTTGTAGAAAATGGCATTAATACTTCTTACCATGAATATATAGTCAGCTGATCCCAGACTCTGGATCCCACTAAGGTTCAACATCCATCAGAATAATTCACTTTGGCATTACCTTTAGAATCAGAGACATGTCAGTTTGCCCAGAGGAGCACTGGCATGTTTCTTTGAACTAGGAGACATAATTACATTATGGTAGATCCAACGTGGCCAAGTACTCTTGGGATGTCTACATGTCTGTCCCATGCAAGGACTCATGGGAACAGGAAGAGTATTGAACTGGGGCAAGATTCATGATAAAAATATTTATGTTGTATAAAATTATGAAGTCAGTCCAATTCTCCCCATGCTTCCGTTGTGTCTGTTCCAGAGATTCCCTAAAGGCAGGGAGTAGCTCTTCACATAAGCTAATGTAGCTGGAGCCTAAAGATTCCCCTAAAGGCAGGGAGTAGCTCTTCACTTAAGCTAAGTGTAGCTGGAGCCTAAAGCTCAGTAGGGCATGTCACCAAACAAAAGAGGACACAAGGAAATGGAAATGTCCCCTGTTCATGGATTGGGTGAATTAATATCAACAGCAATACTCCCCAAAGCATTGTACAGATTCAGTGTAGTCCCTATAAGGATATTCATAAAAAAAAAAAACTTAGATCTCTTTCTAATGCCATGCATAAAATTCAAATAAAAAATGGGTTAAACACCTAGATAGATATCAGTTACATAGAGGAAAATGTAGGCAGAAATTACGTAGAGGAAAATTAGGCAGAACTCTTCTGACTTGGAAGCTTCAAAGGTGAAACTCCACTGAACAAGTAAGAAAAGATAAATAGGACTGCATTAAATTAAGCTTCTGTACCTCAAAATGATAACTAGGATACAGAGACAGTCCACATAATGAGAAAGTATTTGCTCAACACTCAGCTGATACTGGATTAATAACCAAGATATAAAAGATATAAAAGGCAAGTAGAACTTTACAAGAAAAGAACATCTAATCCCATCAAAACATGGGACGAAAAGATGAACAGAAACAACTTCAAAGAAACACAAATGACGGGCAAGGGAGATAGTGCAGCAGGTAGGGCATTTGCCTTGTGTGCAGCCAACCTGAGTTCAATCCCTGTCATCCCATATGTTCCCCCCAGCACTGCCACAAGTGATTCCTGAATGCAGAGCCAGGAGTAACTCCTGAGCATCATTTGGTGTGACACAAAAAGCCAAAAAAAAAAAAATACAGATTACCAAAAGACACATGAAAAAAATGCTCTGCATCACTAATTGTCAGGGAGACGCAAATCAAAACAATGACGTATCATCTCACACCACAGAGACTGGCACTCAATCAACAGTAAGAGCAAGAGTTGGGCGGGATAGCCTAGTGGGCTTGCACCCCACCCGCCCCCCACCCGTACTGGGCAAGTCAGAACCCCTGGCAGGAAAAAAAAAAAAAAAAAAACAGCAAGAGCAACCAGAGCTTGAGTGATGCAGGGAGAAAGAGACTCTCATTAACATCTGGTGGGAATGTTGACTGGTCTAGTGTTGCAGGACATTCTAAGAGCATCTGCTCTGAATTGCCTCCTGCAAATCACTTTGTAGATAAGAGGGTAGTCTAAATGTGGCAGTTTATCTAACCATGTATTATGTACTGGCTGGTATAAATATTCTCTCATGCTACCACAATCATCGTGGGACTAGCTAGATCTTACCAGCATATTTGCCTGGCCACGTTGGATCTCTAAGTAATTAGACCAGAGAGAAATGCTATTTACCTCCAAGCAAGCAAGCATGGTTCCCTGATAACTCAAAGGCAACTAAAATATAAAAACTACCATCAAGTAGACGAGACTTGTGAAGGTTTGGAGAAATATTTAACTGGCATTAGTATTAGTCTTTGGTACAGAGACATGCCATCTCAGAAACCCACTTCTCTACCCTATAAAGGCATTTCCAGGCAGATCTTGGCTCAAGACATTAGCATATAAAAGGGCCTAGGTGAGGTGCTGGGAGAAATTACCTGAGGGCATTTGACCCTCCCTGCTTCCCATAATAGTGGGAGGGAGGTCTGAGTTGCAGGGGTATAAAACTAGCCTGCTTCCTCTCTCGCGCTCTCTTTTTGGGCTCTCTGTGAGCTCGCACCCTTCTTGGGAGTCTTGTCTTTGTCTCCTCTTTACAGGGCCTTAACAGGTGGTGGCCACCATTTTGGCCTACACGTGGCTGGGGTTCTAGCCAGGAATCCTAAGCACAGGGTTTTCCTATTGTTGATTTTTATGCCTGAACCTGTGATAAGTAAAGCCTTTTAAAACTGCATCGGATTCCTGAGTCTTCATCCATTCCCCCCGGCTTCAGAGGTAGAAGGGAACTCACTTCTGGGCACTGTTGGGGACCCAGGCGGTGTCCCCAACAGTCTAGCCTTACTAAAAAACATTATTGACATTCCTGAAAAAAACTGTAAATTGGGCTTTCATTTGACTCAGCAACCCCACTTCTTGGAATGTACCCCAAGGGTCCAAAAAATGCAGAAAAAAATTTCAACCTTATGTTCCTTGCAGCAGTATTCACAGTAGTCAAAATCTGGAAACAACTCAAGTGTTAAAAAAATAGATGACTGAATAAAGATAAAAAAAAGACCTACACAGAATGGTTTCTTATATGCAAAGTATAAGGAAACATTACGGGCAATAATGAATGCGCAAAGACAATGAAAACAATGAACACTATAACTGGTATTCAGTAGAAAATGTCACCTGAGAGGGTCGGGGGAGAGGACAGAAAGGGGACAATGCCTATGATGAAGGGAAGCGCGTCAACTGGAATTAGGAGGTGCTGCTGAAAGGTGGTATCACTGTATCACTGTATCACTGTCTTCCCATTCATCATCGATTTGCTCGAGCGGGCACCAGTAACATCTCCATATGACCTGTCTCATGCAAGTAGAGCCCAAGGACACCTGCTTGCTCCAGGAACATAAAGAGCCTCAAACCATTCCATCAGGTCATGGGAATGAGGTCTATAATTGTTACTGGTATCTGGCATATCAAATACAACACGGGGTAGCTTGCCAGGCTCTTCCGTGCGGGTAGCATACTCTTGTAGTCATCTCAAAATCCAGCATTTATTGATGAACCGTGCTGCCGCTTGCGGCCGTGCAAGCTGGGCTGTGATAGGCTGGTCTGCTGGGTGGAGTTCTGACGAGGGGGAAGTCCAGATGTGTAAAATGGAGGTCCTCATGGAGTGGGGGGGGGTCATCTGGCTTGTTGTGAGGCTCTGCTGGGGTGGCGGGCCAGGGCTAGAAACTGCCATCCCTCCCGGGTGTCTCATGAGCGGCGGCTGGGCACAGTGAGAGTCAGTAGCAGCTCTGCCCCAGGTCTGTCTCTGAGGGAGGTGGGGGGGAGGTGGTAAAGTGTCATTTATGAAACCCTATCAGTCAGTGTAAAAATCTATATTTTTTTTAAACACTTGTCATAGAGACAGACTGTTGTTGAGAGACAAATGGGGGTGGGGATTGGTGGAGGGAAGTAGGCACTATTGAAGAGATTGGTGTTGGAATAATGTTTGCCTGAAACACAATCATGAATAACTGTAATCTCACAGTGGCTAAAAGAATTAGCAAAAGGGGGGAGAAAAAAGCTTTAGGTCTGACTGAGAGGTGACATGAGTATGGAACAGAGTATATTTATTCTTTTTATTTTATTATTTTATTACACCACCTTTAGATATACGATTACAAGGTGCTCATGTTTGAGTTTTGGTTCTGCAGTGTTCCAACACCCATCTACCAGTGCCCATCTCCCATCACCAACATCCCCACCTCCTTCCCCCTCCCCCAGCCTGCCTCCATGGTGGGTTCTGTACCTCCTTTCTCTCTTTCTCTCTAACTCTCCCTCACACTTCCCTTTCCTACACCTTGTGGAATGTAGTATATTCTAGGACATGATTGTTTCCACTCAATGGACCAATCTAAGTGGTTTGATGGACCAATCCATAGTTTGATGGACCACGCGGCTGCTTGTGGGCTGCGCAACTTGGGGAGCCTCATGGCCAGCTGAGCTGGGGGAGAGCTGGGTGCCAGCTCTCCCTGTTGTGGTTAGAGTATATTTATTCTTTCAGGGATGAGATCTGAAGTCAATTGTACAGTTTTTTTGTATGTACGCATATAATATGTAAGTATGGAGTTTACTCTGAATTTTAGTATCATTTTAAGTTCTATTTATTCTACATGCATTATTTTGTATATTTTTGCACGATTGCTTTATGTCCTCATAGGCACATACCTTACAGTGACTACTGTGATTCATTTTTGAGTTCAAGAATTTTAACACACTTTTCAGTTATTTTAGGGAGTATAGAAAATAATTCAGGTTAAGTTTGTACACAAAAAAATTCAGAAGAGGTCTTTAAGACTAGATAAAGATCTCCCAGGATTTGGATGCTAGAGGGATAGTACAGTGGGAAGGGAGTTTGCCTTTCATGTGACCAACCTGGGTTCAATCCCTCGCATTCCATATAATCCTATCAGGAGTAATCAATTCCTGAGTGAGTGCAGAGCCAAGAATAATTCCTGAGTTCAGCTGTGCATAGCCCCAAAATAAAAACAAAAAAAAATCCCAGGACTAAATTTCAAAATTTTCTTTAACATTTTGTTGTTGTTTGTGAATCAACCAGCAGTACTCAAGGCTTACTCTGGCTCTGCATTCAGTGATCTCTCCTGGCAGGCTCTAGGGACCATATAGGGTGCTGGGGATTTAACCTAGGTTATCTGCATGCAAGGCAAATATACTACCAGCTGTATTATTACTTAACAGCCAGTTTTATTTTTTTTTTAATTTTTTAATTTTTTTAATTTTTTATTATACCACCGTGAGACATACAATTACAAAGGTGTTTATAATTGGTTCTTGGTAATACAGTATTCCAGCATCCATCCCTCCACCAGTGCCCCATTTCCACCACCAATGTACCCCACCCCTCCTGCCCACCCCCTTGTTTTATTTTATTTAGCTATTTATTTTTAGTGAAAGCTGTTCTGTTCCCTGATCATTTATTTATTTATTTGTTTGTTTGTTTATTCATTTATTTGATTATGTGTTTATTTATTTGCTTTTCTGTCACATCAGTAATACACAGGGGTTATATCTGGTTCTGTATTCAGGAAGTACTCCTAGAAGTGCTTACGGGACCATAAGAGATGCCAGGGATCAAACCCAGGTCAGCCACATGCAAGACAAATGCCCCCCCATTGTAGTATTGTTCAGGCCCCTCTGACACCCTTTTTCATTCTTTTTTTTTAAGGAGAGAAGTAAATATGCCATAGCTGCCTTAGCATTAAAATGACAGTAGTGAATCTGTATAAAGATGAAAGTTGTGGGCATAGGTACCCTGCAGAATGGCAACCTATTCCTACCAGTCACCCTGTTAACTGTACGCACAGAATGCCAAGCTGAGTCCAGTATGCTTTTTAATCTGATACTGCTATTAAACATTAAGGATAATATTGAATTATTAATACATTTTCCTCGCTTTACCAGACCTAGGGCAATAGTCACGAACTTACCACAGTGCACTTTTATCATCCTTAAATACTGAACTATACATAGATGAAAATGAAGTTCCTGTTTAGAAAATTCTACATATGAAGTTATTTTAAATGATGAACAAACTAGTCCTTGAATGAATGGCAGATATTTTGGTTTTGGGGACACATCCAGTGGTACTCAGGGTTTATTTCTGGCTCTGCACTAAGGGATCATTCCTGGTGGGGCTCAGGGAATCATATTCCATACAGAGAATCAAATCCTGGTCGATAACATGCAAAACAAATGCCCCTATCCTCTGTACTACCTCTCTAGATCCTGAATGACAACTTTATGAAGGAATTTAAGGCCAGGATGAGGCTTAATGGCAAAGAATTGCCTTGGTACTGTAAAAAAAAAAAAGAAGCATATGTGTTCTATACTTTCTATTTAAGCTTTTCTTAACATAAATACATCCATTGTGATAATTTACACAGCAGATATCATTACCATTTCCTCTTTGTATGTGGTTTACATTTTCTTTCTTTTTTTTTTTTGCTTTTTTTGGTCACACCATGCGGTGCTCAGGGGTTACTCCTGACTCTGCACTCAGAAATTACTCCTGGCGGTGCTCAGGGGACCATATGGGATGCCCGGGATCGAACTCGGGCTGGCATGGGCTGGCCACGTGCAAGGCAAACGCCCTACCCGCTGGGCTATTGCTCCGGCCCCTACATTTTCTTTCCCCCACAATTTGCAATAATTCATCAACGTAAACTTAGATAATTTTGGAAAAGACCGTGGCGGCACAGTAGGACATCATCAGCAACCACATGTGCTCAATTTTTAATTTTATTTCATTCTCTTGTGCCAAACATCAAAGCAAGGGACTGCATGAAGTCTTACATACTTTTGCCCATCCACAGAGCACTGAAAGCAGCCATAAACTGTCTCCCTTTTTAAGTTTCCCATTCCACAGAGTATGCAGGGTCCTTTTGGAATGCTGTGATTAAGTAAGTTGACTCGGATATGAGTCCCTTCCTTGAGCGAAATATCAGTCATGCTGAGAGGTTTGTCATGGTAGTCGGAGAAAAGTTCGTCTAGATAAAGTTGTGAACGGGAAGCGGCATCCATCACCCTTCTATCTAAAAGAGCAAAAATAGAGACATTCATTAGAAATAAAAATAAAAAAACAAATAACCAAACCGCATTTCTTTTTTTCTTTTTTGGATCACACCCGCCATGTTCTGGAGTTACTCCGGGCTCTTCGTTCAGGTTTTACTCCTAGCAGTGCTAGGGGAACATATATGAGATGCCGGGATTGAACCGCGGTGGGCCGCATGCAAGGCAAATGCCCAGCCCGCTGTGCTATCACTCTGGTCCCCAAACTGCATTTCTAGATGCAGGCATTGACCATGAAAGGATTTGACTTTTGCATTAAAATTCTTCCTTAGAGTACATGATAACTGAATATATACTACATGTGTTAATCTAAGAAAAGACATTTGAATTATTCCTCAGTGAACATACTTCTTTCAAAAAGTATATTTCTCAATCTGTAGAACAGTGCAAATGTCGCCGCTTTCTTCCCTTTCAAATCCTCCTTTTGACACTGAAGTGACACAAAGGTCTAGAAAAAAAATAATCAGAAGATGTAATTACTTAAAAAGCCCACTATGAGTTTTGGTTGTGGACAATGAATTCTAGTACATGCCATTCACTGCATTTGTTAAAGTTAAATTTCACATATTTCTGGAAAAGATAACCTTCAGATGGCATAAAATTCAAGATATAAAACAAAAATATAGTGAAAAATGAGTGTTCAACTCTGTTCACAAACCTCAGTTCTCCACTCCAAAGGTAATTACTGTTAATTTCTTGTCTAATTTCAGAAATGTTCTGTAAAATTTACAAGCTTCATGGTCTGTTTCATAAGTATATATTATATACATATGTTTATAAATTTGTTTGGGACAAGTTACATATTGCATATATTTCTTTAAAATATCTTAGTGGTGTCCTAGTATTCTGTTGTGTGAATAGACCATTCAAAACTCCACCCAGCAGAAGAGCCTATTACAGTCCAGCTTGCGCGGCCGCTTGTGAAGTTCATCAATGAATGCTGGATTTAGAGGTGACTACAAAAGTGTACAGCAGAGCCTGGCAAGCCTCCCGTGTCGTATTTGATATGCCAAATGCCAGTGATAAATTATAGACTTCATTCCCATGACCTGATGTAATGGTTTGAGGCTCTTTATGTTCCTGGAGCAAGCAGATGCCCTTGGGCTCTACTAGCATGAGACAGGACATATAGAGATGTTACTGGTGCCCCCTCGAGCAATCAATGATGAACTGGAAGACAGTGATACAGTGAATAGACCATTATTTAGCTAAATGCTAATAATAGACTATGGCTGTTTCCATTTAATATACTTAGATAGTTTCACATACACTCACATATACTATAGGAGATAAAAATATCTAACTAGAGACTGGCACATATCCAAAAGAGCAAGAACAACTAGTGCTGGCATGGATGCAGGGAAAAGGGGACTCTCATCCATTGTTGGTGGGAATGTTGACTGGTACAGCCTTTTGGAAAACAATGTGAACATTCCTCCAAAGACTAGAAATTGAGCTCCCATTTGACCCAGCCGTACCACTCCTGGAAATATACCCTGAGAAGCCAAAAACATGCACTGCGAACACCATCCCTACTTTTATGTTCATAGCAGCATTATTCACAATAGCCAGAATCTGGAAACAACCAGAGTGCCTGAGAATTGATGACTGGATAAAGAAGCTTTGGTACATCTACACAATGGAATACTATGCAGCTGTTAGGAAAACGAAGTTATGACATTTGCCTATAAATGGATGGCCACGGAGAAGATCATGCTGAGTGAAATTAGCCAGAAGGAGAGAGACAGATATAGAATGACTGTATTTATCTGCATGACATAAATATATATATGTACATATTATGATACCAATATCCAAGGTCAGGCGAAACATGGATCAGGAGGGCTTGTCAAAGGTGGAAATTATCACAAATGTGTGGGAGTCAGAGGCTAGGTAAGACAGAGAATGGGGGCGGAGCGATAGCCCAGCAGGTAGGGCATTTGCCCTGCACACGGCTGGCCCATGTCGGCCCGGGTTCAATCCCGGCATCCCATATGGTCCCCTGAGCACCGCCAGGAGTAATTCCTGAGTGCAGAGCCAGGAGAAACCCCTGAGCATGGCCGGGTGTGACCCAAAAAGCAAAAAAAAAAAAAGAGAGAATGGAACAGTGTGCTAATAATTGGCTTAAGTGCTAATACCAACCTAGAACTGAGCATTAAATACAGGCCAAAAGATACACATGATAACCTCTAAGTATATGTATTACAATCCACAATATGTAAGAGAAGGAAGAGAGAGAGAGAGAGAGAGAGAGAGAGAGAGAAGAGAGAGAGAGAGAAACAGAGAAAAGAGATAAAGAACCTGCCATAGAGGGCGGCTAGGGGAGGGGGAGAGGGAATTGGGGACATTGGTGGTGGGATTGGGCACTGGTGGAGGGATGGGTGCTGGAACACTGTCTGACCGAAACCCAAATATGAACATTTTATGAACATTTTTGTAATTTTATATCTCTCGATGGTATAATAAAATATTTTTAAAAAATAGTATCTGACTAGTTTATATACATCTAAAATTTTCATGTCTAATATATCAGTTCACACTTCTTCCTTATCAATATGATTACAGCCTACACCTAAAGTTACAAAAACCTACAAAGTATAGCATGCAATTCTGTTTCTGAACTCCTTTTATACTCCTTCCCCACAAAGTGCAGAAACAAAAAAATTTCTAAAAATGTTAATCGATTGCCCTGGCTGACCAGCTCCCTTGCCCAGTGTTTTTGGCCGCACTAGACTTCAGTAGTCTGACCACGGACATCTTAAAGACCTGTGAAATGAATAACTTTGAAGTTGAAGACTCCTCAGGTACTATACAAGGTGACCATTTAAGGGAAGTATTTTACTCATAAAGTTATTATTATTGTCATTATTTGTTTTGGGGCTACACCTGGTGGTGCTCAGGACTACATGGGGAGCAGGTATTTGAACCACTGATTGCAGCAAGGTAAGTGCCTTAATCTCTGTGCATTTCTCTGGCCCTTAAAGTTTCTTTTTTGTTTGTACTAAATCTAGTGCTGTTCAGAGGTTACACTCGGCTCATCACTCGGGAATTAGTCCAGGTAATGCTTAAGGGAGCACATGGGATGCCAGGGATCCAATTCAGGTCAGCCGTGCTCATAAAGCCAGCACCCTACCAGCTGCTCTGATTACTTTTTAAGGAGAAGTTGAGGGGAAGGAGAGGGAAGACAGCTGGGAAAATGGGGGGAGAACTTGTGGCGAGCTGGATCCTGATGCCCACCTGACATCTTCAGGCTTACTGACGACCTTTTCCTCTGTTTGCCATCATCAGGAGCTCCCTATTCTAGGGTTTATCTTCCCCAGATAAATCAAGGAGCACTTGATTTAGTTTGGCTCTTGTGGATGGTGGAGAGTTCAGAGCCTTTACCAAGAAAAAGAAAAGAGGCATTTGGAAAATAGGGACAGTTAACTTTACCCACAAATAAGATTGCTAGAATTGAGAGTATCACAATTCTAAACTCTTTACAAAGATTCCTTTTACAACATAATTACTTTCCTTTTTCATGCACTCACCAAAGGCACCGTCCAAATAAATGAAGAGTTCAAAAACACTGAAAGCTATGGTGGTGTGTGCTGGAAAAACAATAGCTTTGTCCCTTCCCTTGGGATTCTGTTCGTCCATAAAATGAAACTATATTAAATAAATAAACAATACCATTAAGGAATATAACTTGTAAGGATTGCTTTTTGTGGAAACAAACATCCTTAAAACCATAAACAAGCAAAACAAAACAAACAGGAACAACTATCAAACAGTTCCTAACAGAAGTCCAAAATTTGGTCCAATAGGAACTCATGAGCTCTGTTAGGAATACCTCCCCCTCCCACTTTGTGTTGGTGACAATAAGTGCTCTCACAACTAATTGCCTCAGGAAGAAAAGTCTTTTTCTTTCAAATGTAGATCTTGGAAACCTTGTGTTTAAAGGCCACCATTATTTTTAGCCTACCTTGTCATCTTCCAGAGATTTCAGTAGTTTTCCATAGCAATTAACTTATTTTCTAAAGCAATCAGCAAAAAGTAAATGTTTCCATTTGTGTTCACAAATTAATCCTACTTCAGTGAAATTTGGTGGGCAGCTGAATACAAGATAATTATTAAAACCTATCTTTCTAACTATTGGTCCCCCCCACTATTGGTTTTTAAATAAAACCAGTCATGCCATTGTGATGTGTCGCTGATGACAAGGGCAAATAATGTCACAGTTGAACTGAAAATTATATACAAATAACCCTCAAGATCTTTTTTTTTTTTGAAGACCATGGATTAAAGGCAAGAGCTCAGACATATACTTTACTATTGAGCAATAAATTGGACCCTTATGATTTTTGAAAGAAGATTTAACTGGAGCTTATTTGGCCATGAACAGTATTTAATTCACAAGTAGATATGACTTTAAAAGTAAAGATAAGTTACATAATTAAAAAGTTTAATATAAGCACTTAATTTCTATTCTTAGAACAGCACTTAAATTGCAACAGGAAGGACTCCAGCATGCACATTATTTCACAAGGATTAGTGTTATTAAAAACTCTGTAGAACCCATATTCTATCCTAAATTTACAAAAGAAATGAATAAAAGTATATGTAATTGCAGCTCCATACTCAAAACATTTGACAAAACACATCAGTCTCATTGAAACTGCATACTTGAAAAATATTCTCTTGCCAAAGCAGCCCAGTGAGTAAGGCTCATACCCTCATGGCCTCCCCACGAATTCCAGCATGCACGGACAGTGAGCATTGGCGCGTGGTTCGAATGCTTTCCATGACCACACACAGCACAGCCTTTCTGCTGCCCCTTGATTGACGGATCAAGCTGTGATCAAAATTAATTTTCCTGAAATAGAGAATCATTCATAAGGGTCTGAAACATCCATTTTCATATACTCAAGGACATTTTTCACTATCCTGTATTACTTATTCAAAGTTCACTGTTAGAGCCAATCAAGGCAGGCCTTACACCTATCAGAGGAAGCATGCTAAAAATAATATTCCTCTCCTTTCTAGTTTCTCCTTTCTCTTCTCTTCCTCCTCCTCTTCCTCCTCCTCCTCCTTTCCTCCTTCCTTTATTCCTCTTTCTCCTTTTTTTTGTGTTTTTTTGGGTCACACCCAGTGATGCTCAGGGTTACTCCTGGCTCTAAACATAGGGATTACTTCTCGCCAATGATGGACCCCTCTGGTTGGCTACATGTAAGGCAAGCCTTACCTCTTGTACTATCACTCTAACCTCTTTCTTTTTTCTTAAAACTTGATTATAGAAACCTATTTGAGAAATTCTCTTAGAATGTTTTCTGCAGCAGATTCCTATATTCCTTTTTTAAAAAAATCAAATAACTTAGCAAATGTGTGCAGAACCAAAGCAATTTTGAGGAACTATTAAATACTCCAAATGATTTTGAAAATCTAATATTCAAGGCTTAGATACATTACTAATTTGTATTTTAAACAAGTCAATATTATGCCTGTAAATATAGCCTGAATGTTTAATATACTCTTGGTAGTAAGGTATATATAATTAAAATATCTGATGAAAAGTCAAGCAGATGAATGATTATTGTACAGACCGCGTAGTGATTTCCTTGAGTAATGTTGATACTTCTACTTCATGTTTGGTTACTACACCAAATGAAGCTTTTACCGCTACGGAATCTGACCCAGCCACGTTAATCCCAACATCATTCACAATATGGTTGCCACGCCTTCCATAGAGAGAGACATCTGATTCATCTTCATAATTCAGTAATTGGTAGGATGAAATACCTTCAAAAATAGAAAACATTTTTCATGGTCTTGAATGCATCTAAAATATACCATTGAAAGTGCATTTATTGGGGGCGGAGCGATAGCCCAGCGGGTAGGGCGTTTGCCTTGCATGCAGCCAGCCTGTGCTGGCCTGGGTTCGATCCCGGCATCCCATATGGTCCCCGAGCACCGCCAGGAGTAATTCCTGAGTGCAGAGCCAGGAGTAGCCCCTGAGCATCGCCGGGTGTGACCCAAAAAGCAAAAAAAAAAAAAAAAGGTGCATTTATTGTGGCTAGAGCTATAATACAGCAGGTAGAGCATTTGCCTTGCATGTGGTTAATGCAGGTTCAATACCTGACATCCCATATGGTCCTCTGAGCACCACTAGGAGTAATTCCTGAGTGTAGAGCCAAGAGTAACCCCTGAGCATCATAGGGTATGACCCCCCAAAAAGAAAGTACATTAACTTACTATGTGACTCCATTACCCAAACTAAAATTAAAAGCAACAATTCAATTAATTTGACAACAAAAATAAATGTCCAGAATCCTTAGATGAATTCAAATGCAGCTGACAAAGTAAGTATCAAGATCTGCTGTGTAATGACATCATTTTAATGTATGTATTATATCCACAGTGTGGAAGGGAAGGAAAAGAGAAAGAGATAGAGAGAGAAAGAAATAAAGAACCTGCCATAGAGGCAGGCTAGGGGAGGGTGGAGGAAATTGGGGACATTGGTGGTGGGAAATGGGCACCGGTGGAGGGATGGGTGCTGGAACACTGTATGATCGAAACCCCAATATGAACATCTTATGAACATCTTTGTAATTGTGTATCTCGTGGTGGTATAATAAAATATTTAAAAAAAAAGATCTGCTGTGTAATTGGGAAAGAAAAAACCAAAAAAAAATTTTAACAAGAGTTTGTCAGAATGTCCATTTACTTTCTATTTTAGTCTGTAAAATATAGTTTGTCAACTGTAATCTGATTAATCAAATTAATAAAAATTAATTTAATCTCATTTGACACTAAAATAGGTAAGAATGGAAAACAGCCTCATTTTATGAGGTTTACTTATGAATTATTTATAAAATAATTTTAATGTCACAGTCTAATTTGATTAAATAATTTATAAAATAATTGAAATAAAATTAATCTACAAACTAGGATTGAAGATTATTCAATCAATAAGAATTGATAGTGCAAAAACTTTAAGCATTGTTAATCTTTATGATATTACTGCTATAAAATTTCTTTTACCAATGAAGTGTATAAAAAGTAGAAACCTTAGTATTTACAGTCTATGTTTAAATTATCAATGATATAACAGAATTAAGTCACTGCTAAATAGACATTTAAACTTAGCAAAAAATGTAAGTGAACTTACCAGCTGAAATTTCTCTGTCTCCTATAAGAATATCTTTCAGAGTAAAAGGTGTTGAGGTAAATTTGTATCTTGGAAACAGAAAACATCGCTTCTTTTTTACCACAAGACTTAGAGGTTGATATTTGTCTGCCTCGCTGAGGCTTGGAACAGGAACTAATCTCCCTCCATCTCCTACTTGCTTGACAAAGCTCTTGGTCGCAGCAGCAAACATATTAACAGGGCACCGAAACATCACCTGGAACTCTCAGAGAGCAAGTCCATATTTTCAAAGAGAATCAGGCACAAAATAAGCCTTTTAAAAAAAATCTTAAATATAGCTATACCTGCTAAAAATACAAAACATGGTTCCACCAGATAGTTGACCAGTGTACAATTCACTTCACCGCCTCCCTGGTGTCTTAGATAATGAATTATATATAAACTGTGTAAAATGATACACTAAAAAGTGAGTCAAATTTGGAATTACAGCCTATGGCACTAAATAGGGGCATAAAGGGACTTAATTATTTTTAAATGCTAGCAAAGTCCTTGATGAGAGTCTGATAGCATTCTGCCAAGTTTTTGGGCTGCATTAGGCCTATGGAGTACAGAGCAAATTAAAAACAGTGACATTTAACCCTGGATGCCAACCACAGCACACCTAAGATCAAAGGGAATTCCCTCACTAGTACATCGTATCAATTTTGACAACAACAAAAATGTATTCTTTGGAATCCTTCTATGGTATGCATTTATTTGGAACACTTCACTGATTTTCTTTGATAAAAAATCAATATTAGGATAAAAGATAAGAACATAAAATAATTTCATGTTGACCCTAAAATAATTAAAAGAATGCTACTTTTATATATAATTATAAACTATTACACGAGGTCACTATGAAGCTTGCAGACAACATCTCTTTGAAATGGAGCCTCACCTGCACTTTTTTATTATATCACCATGAGATAGACAATTACAAAGCTGTTTATGACTGGATTTCAGTCATACAGTGTTCCAGCACCCATCCCTCCACCAATGCACATTTCCCACCACCAATGTCCCCAGTTCCCCCACTTCCTCTCTCTCTCTTTCTCTTCTCTCTCTCTCTCTAGTGGTCTGCAATACAGACACTGAAGGGTTATTATGTCTATCTCTTTACCTACTTTTAATACTCAGTTCTAGTCTACTGTTACCGTTCCCAACTATTATTAGCAAACTTGTCCCTTCTCTGTCTTACCTACCCTCTGTCCCCACACACTTGTGATAGATATTGAGTTTCATCATTATTCCAATATGCATCTTTCTTATTTATCTATGTACTTATCTTTCTATTTATTTATTTATTCATTTATTTATTTTTGTCCAACACCTGGCGATGGGCAGGGGTTACTCCTGGTGATACTGGGGGGACCATATAGGATGCCAGGGAGTGAACCAGGGTAGGCTGCATGCAAGACAAACACACTATCCGCTGTACTATAGCTCCAGCGCTCCCATAATTATGCAATCTTTAAAGAGCTCTTAAAGATACCCGAGAAATAGTACAGCTGGCAACGTGTTTGCCTTGCTCTCATCTGACCAGGGCTCAATCCCAGATACCCCACAGCACTGCAAAGGATGAGCTCTGAAACCGATGGGGTATCTTCCCCAGCCCCCCCAAAAACTTAAAGAGCTACTTAAGTTGTTGAGTTGTTTTACAGGAATCGTGTGACTAATGATAAATTTTAGCTACCAATCAGAGAGAAATTTTGTATTGCAATAGTTAAGTGGTCCGTGTTTTGAAAAAGTGGCTATGTGGAACTTAAAATATTCATTAAACTGTAACATCGTGAACAGTAATATAATAGACACGCACATGTAGAACGGGTAGTGAGAAGAGAGAATAGGGGTTGATCCAAGTCTATAACACAAATCAACTTGATTAAAATCTGACTATCCCTCCAACCCTCGCCTCCCGTATGCACTTTCGAAGCTCTAGGAGTCCCCAGCAAAAAATAAAAGGACTATACTGTAATGTCTCTTATGCCAACAGTGTCGTGCAAAGACCACCACAGAGAGGCACACAGAGACACGTCTGCAAGTGGCCAAGACACCCTAGAGAAGAGGCTCAGGTAAAGTCACTGTGTAACCCAAAGGCAATGCATCCCGGAAACGCCATTACAAACAGCAGGGGTGGCAGAAAGACCACGTGCTGAGAGTCAGGAGCGCCGGGCAGCTTCAGTGCCCACCCTGGGCACCTACCGGCCCAGCATTGCCCTCGCGGCCAGAGCTCAGAAGACAACGGAGTCCGGCGAATAGGAGGGGAGGGGTCTCGCCACAGCCCAAGCGAGCCCTTAACACAGGGGCTGCTTGGCATGAGCCCTCCGCATGGAGAGGGAGTCTCGGACTTCGGGGTCCATAGGAAGGTCCACGTTGGAATCTGGACATCTTAAGTGATACAGACCCCCCTAGTCTATCCCAACACCACCAGAGCGACCAGAGAAGAAAAAAACCATTTGTGAGCTTCAGGCCTCACAGATTGTGCGCCTTGCCCACCCCCACAACGCTTTCGCAGCTCAGGGGCCGACGCCGCGGGCTCCACATCCGAGGGGCGAGCACTAGAACCGGGGAAGCCGGGCGGGAGGCGAGGGGACCGGGACCAAAGGGAGGGGCGTGTCCAAGGGGAAGAGGGGCGTGTCCAAGGGGAAGAGGGGCGTGTCCAAAGGGAGGGGGCGTGTCCAAGCCGGAGCTAGGGGCTGGAGGGGCGTGGTGTGGGCGTGGCCTAACGCTGCAGCACCGAGGCTCCGCCTTCCGCCCGCACCCCGCGCGCCTCCTTCCGAAGAGGGACGCAGGCCGGGGAGGGGAGAGGAAGGAAGCGGGGAGACGGCCTCGGCGGCGCTTGGGGCGCGCTTCCCCGCGACCTGCCAAGCCGGGGGCCAGGACGCTGCTCCGCGTCGCTCTTGCCGCGCCGCCGGGCCGTCTCCTCGCTATGTCCCAGAGCAGGCATTGCATGGCGGCCCCGCCGCTGGAGCGCGAAGACAGCGGGACCTTCAGGTCTGTGCACGGGCTCTCGGGGCCCAACGAGGCAGGGCCGGGGAAGGTGGGCAAGGGGCTGCGCCGGCGGCCTTCTGCATAGAGCCGCCGGGACGCCCCCCAGAGCGGCGGCCGGGGCTGGGGGACGCGCTCGGTCCCGCCCCCTGTCCGCGCCGGGGCCGGGGTCTGCAGCCTGACCCCCGTCCCTCCGCCCACCCCAGGCCCGGTGGGCAGAGGGGAGGGTTGGGGGGCTGCTTCCAGAGCGCGTGTAGCAGCGGCAGGTGCACCCACTCGCTTCCCGCAGAATCCTTGCTCTCGGCCTCCCAGCGACCCGTCCGAGAGCTGCCCTGCACCCCGGGGCTGCTTGGGGGTCGCGGGCTGGCCCCCCGCTGCCCGCCCGCTGGCTCTGGCCGTGGGGCAGCCTGGATGCCGCCTCCCCAGGGCGGTGGGGACCGTCCTAAGGGCTTTTCGGACTGCTCTGGGTCCCTCCCCGCGCTGCTCTGCTAAACAGTTTTTTCTTTTTGTGGGCTTGCTTGTTTGTTTTGCAGTTCGGGCAAGATGATTACCGCCAAGCCGGGAAAACGCCGATTCAAGTCTTACACGAGTACGGCATGAAGACCAAGAACATCCCGGTGTACGAGTGCGAAAGGTCCGATGTGCAGATCCACGTGCCCACGTTCACCTTCAGGGTCACCGTGGGGGACATAACTTGCACAGGTCGGTAAGGCCCCGGCCCCCTTTGGAAAAGCGCCCCGCTGAGTTTTCTCCTCTGCCCTGGCCATCGCTGCCCTTGCGGAACCTATCAGCGAAGTAGAACAGCCGAAGCCCGTCTCCGCACCTAGTGGGGGATCGAAATCCCCCTCCCCATGTCAGCGGGCTTGAAGCAGGGACGGTATCCTAACAAGGCTTCGGAATATCTGTTTCAGCGTTTGCCTTTGCTATGATTTTAAAATGCTAGTCCTGGGGCCGGAGGGATAGCACAGCGGGTAGGGCATTTGCCTTGCATGCGGCCTGTGCCGGCCCGGGTTCGATCCCTGGTGTCCCATGTGGGTCCCCCCGAGCACCGCCAGGAGTGATTCCTGAGTGCAGAGCCAGGAGTAACCCCTGAGCATCGCCGGGTGTGACCCAAAAACAAAAAAAAAAAAAAAGAGAGAGAAATAAAATGCTAGTCCTGGGGCCGGAGGGATAGTACAGCGGGTAGGGCATTTGCCACGAATGAGGCCGACCGGGTTTGATCTCCAGCATCCCGTATACCACCCCACCACCACTGCCTGGAGTAATTCCTGAATTCCTGAATGCAGAGCCAGGAGTAACCCCCTGAGCATTGCTGGGTGAGACCCCCACCCCCCCAAAAAAAAAAAGCAAGTCCTTTTTCCTCCTTTTCTTTGTTGTTGTGATGTTTGGGGGGGAGGCGGTGTACACTTTGCTGGGTGCACACACTTGTTTGTATTTGGTTGCAAGCTGGGGGTGGGACACTTAACCATTGCTTGAATGTTACTCTCCGCCGCATTCCCCTGGGGAGCATCAGAAACACACTTCTTGTTGGCATTTAGCCTGGCTCACAGCCTCACACATGTAAGGCCACCGTCCCCAGGCGGGTAAATAGTTTTACTTTTTTTTAAGAGAGATGATATATTGCTGATCAATAAGTTATAAAATGACTTACAGCTTTAGGATTTAATTAAGAGAGCTGATCAATAAGTTATAAAATGAATTACATCTTTAATTAAGATTTTAAATGGAAAAAAGTGCCCCTTTTATCACAGACAGCTGTGAAGAGTATGGTCTTGAAACTGACATGATTTAAACTTTCCAACTTCTTCTGATAATCTTCCTCATTTTGCCCTCAGATGTCAAGAGAAGCTCAGAAACCTAACTTGGGATTCTCCTAGGTTTCTTCCAAGAACTAGAGAGGCAAGAAAGGTAGTTCATTAGAACAACTGGCTATCAGTGCAGTCACATTTCCTGCTTAATAGCAGATGGCAATCATTTGGTGCAGGGGACAAGACCCCAGAACCTTTTTTTCTTTTTGCCTTTTTGGACCACACCCAGCGATGCTCAGGGGTTACTCCTGGCTCTCAGGAATTATTCCTGGCGGTGCACGGGAACCCTATGAGATGCCGGGGATTGAACCCGGGTTGGCCACATGCAAGGCGAACGCCCTCCCCCTGGTATTGCTCTGGCCCTGACCCCAGAATTGTCTGAGCTGTTTCCTTTCTAGGGACGCCCCTAAGCACTTTGAGCCCATTGTACCACATTCATTCTGCATCCAGAAAAATATGGGGAAGACAAAGGCGCAACTAAACTATTACAGTCTGGTAGCTTCTATTTCCTTTCATACCGGTTTTTATTTAATTTAGATAGTGTGCAGAAAAGCCCAGGGATTGAGCCAGGGTCAGGCTGCATGCAAGCACCTTATCCCCCCTACTATCTCTCTGGCCTCCTTTTTTTTTGGGGGAGGCACGCCTGGCGGTGCTCAGGCCTTAGTTCTGGCTCTGCCCTCAGTGATCACTCCTTGCAGGTTGAGGGGACCATATAGGGTGCCAGGGATTGAGCCCAGGTCAGCTGTGTGTAGGGAAATTTCCTGTCTGTGGTACTTTCCCCCGCCCCTACTTTCTCTTTAGACCCTCTGGCCCCCTTTGAAAATGTTTTATTTTTAATTTGTTTGGTGGTGCCAGGGTTCTAACCCAGGCCTCATAACTATTAAGGTTACCACTCAGCACGTGCCTAGGCCGTGTCCCAGTATTGTAATGTTACCTCCTTTTTTTTATACATGCAGAAACAGGGTTGGAAAGACATAAATAATGTTCCTAATGTCACATAGCTGCCCCACCGGAGAGTGAGGTGAGCTTCAGCAAGTCACTGAAGCTACCCGTTTATAGAGTTGTGAACTTATTGCTGTGTGATGTATTTAGTTGCAAGCATAATAATATTAAATACTAAATTTAGTTAGGAAGAATAGCCCCCAAATTAAAACATTCGTTTAACACTGAAGCACCACCATCTGGTTTTCCGAAGGCCTCATTTGCTTATGTGCCTGAAATCGCATCCACTATTTTTGTTGAAGCCACTTGAAGAAAACTTGAAACTTTTCAATGCGAGGTAGGTAGATTGTAGGGGCTGGCTGGAGATTTCTTGTATAAGCATAGAATCAGCATTGCATTACTACTTTAGTTTGTGCGTATATTCAGTGAACTCTAAGAAGTTGCCCCTTTTGTGTGTTTCAACAATTGGTGTTTGTGGACTGTGACGGCTGGTCTTTTCACACTGCCCTGTCTTGTGCAAACTTTCCTGCCTCCATAGTTTCCAATTCTGCCTCAGGCTGCTTATGTGGAATGCTGTAATTTCAGTTCTTGTCTGGTTGCAGAACCCTGTGCCTGCTGGGAAGCTTTGATTCTTTGCTCCAGAGACACCTGAGGTGCCCTGAAACTGAGTTGGTTTTTTCCCTCGTTTAACTCCCTAGCTCTGGGAAGGCATCACTACCATTCACTTGTTTAAAGTAGAAAATTGAGTTTCATCTTCTTAATTTTTTTGTTGGTTTTGGGGCCACACCTGGTGATGCTCACTCCTGACTGTGCTCAGGAGACCATATGGGATGCCAGAGATTGAACCCGGGTCAGCTGTGTGCTAAACAAGTGCTCTGCTATACTATCTCTCCAGAACTGAGTTTTTTTTTTTTTTAATTTTTAATTTTTACAATTACAAAGATATACAATCAAAAGTTCCTATTTGGGTTTTGGTCATACAGTGTTCCAGCACCCATCCCGCCAACAGTGCCCATCTCCCACCACCAACGCCCCCGGTTCCCTCCCCTCTCCCAACCCTCCTCCATGGCAGGTTCTTTATTTCTTTCCCTTTCTCTCTCTTTCTCTTTTCCTTCCCCCCCAGACTATGGATTACAGAACATACATTAAAGGGTTGTCATGTGTATCCTTTTGCCTCCATTTAATGCTCAGTTCTAGGTTGGCATTAGTACCCTCGACAATTGTTAGCACACTGTTCCATTTTCTGTCTTACCTAGCCTCTGACTCCCACATGTTTGTGAGAATTTCCACCTTTGACAAGACCTCCTGATACTTGTTTCACTTGACCTTGGATATTGGTATCATAATATGTACATATATATTTATGTTATGCAAATAAATGCAGTCGTTCTGTATCTGTCTCTCTCCTTCTGGCTAATTTCGCTCAACATAATCTTCTCCATGTCCATCCATTTATAGACAAATTTGATAACTTCATTTTTCCTAACAGCTGCATAGTAGTCCATTGTGTAGATGCACCAAAGCTTCTTTATCCAGTCATCGATTTTCGGGCACTCTGGTTGCTTCCAGATTCTGGCTATTGTGAATAATGCTGCTATGAACATAAAAGTAGGGATGGTGTTTCCACTGCGTATTTTTGGTTTCCCAGAGTAGATTCCCAGGAGTGGTATGGCTGGGTCAAATGGGAGTTCAATTTCTAGTCTTTGGAGGAATGTCCATATTGTTTTTCCAGAAAGGCTGTACCAGCCGGCATTCCCACCAACAATGGATGAGTGTCCCCTTTTCCCCACATCCACGCCAGCACTTGTTGTTCTTGCTCTTTTGAATATGTGCCCAGAACTGAGTTTTATCTTCTTGACTCTCCTCTCTCTATTACTGCTCCCAACACCCCATTCCCCCACCCCTGCCACCCATTACCCCTCACCCCACAAACACATTCTCTCATCCAGTCTCAGCAGATACTGTTTCCTAAATATCTCTTGAACCTGCTTCTCTCATCTTCCTCCATTGATTGTTCAGGCCACAAAAATCAGCTTGGATTATTGCTGAAGTCTTGGTTCTTTTAGTTTCTAGTCTTGAGGTGTCCATTCTATGTATGACAACCAGAGTCAACTCTCTAGTATTCAGATATGTTCATATTTTTCTTCTTTTTAGTATCCATTCAGGACTGGAGTGATAGCTCAAGACTGAAGCACATCCTTTGAAAGCCCAAGTTTGATCTTTGGCACCCTCCCCTGTTTTCCTCCCATGCTCTCCCGTTCACTTCCTGGGTGGCCCTGATCATCCTCAGTACTGCTGAACCTGAGCACATCCGATTGCCCTCTGGTCCAGTTGATCAGGTGTCTGTGCAGGAACCCCTGAGCCATCTGAGCCTTGCTCCCCCACCAATCAGAAAATGAAAAACCACTGTTTAGTGGTTCCCCATCACCTCCTGGGTAAATACTAAGTTCTTTTGTGTTTTGACTTTGGGTCACACCTTGAGGTGCTCAGGACTGAAAGGCTCTCCATTCAGGATCACTCCTAGATGCGCTCAGGTGACCATATGGGGTGCTGGAGATCGAACCTAGGTTGGGCTGTGGAAAACAAGTGCCATACTTGCTGTACTGTCGCACCAGCCTTAATTTCTTTTTTTCCCCCTTAGCTTTTTGGGTCACACCCGGCAATTCTCAGGGGTTACTCCTGCTCAGGAATTATCAGGGTTTATTCCTGCACAGGAATTACTCCTGGCGGTGCTTGGGGGACCACATGGGATACCAGGGATCAAACCTGGGTCTGCCACTGCAAGGCAAATGCCCTACCAGCTGTGCTATCACCCTGGCCCCCCAGCCTTAATTTCTTAATGTGACTTACTGTCGGGAACCGCCGCGGGGTCCCCAACAGTGTCAGGACAGAGGTTCTCTTCTACCTCCGAGGAGGCCAGGAGAACAGATGAAAACTCACGAGTCTGGTGCAGTTCCAAAAAGGCTTTTAATAGTACAAAAGCTTTTCCACAGCGCTCCAATATAATGAACAAACTCTAGCTCTGGTCCGAACTTAAACCATATAAAAGAGTCTAAGTCTCCCACCAAAGAGAGAGGATCTCACCCAAGCTGAGTCCTACCCAGAAGATGGAGCAAAAGGCCAAAGAGCAAAAGCCAAAAGCCAAAAGCCGAAAGCTAAAAAGGCCCAAAGGTAAAAGTTAAAAGTGAAGCGTGAAGGGGCCTCAAGTCAGCCCCTTATATACACCAAAGTAATCCAACCGGATGTAGTGCCACACCCTATTGTAGGTATAAACAAAGGTTATGCCAAGGTCTAATCCTTTCTACCAAGATTATCTCTTATGTAAAACACTGAGAGAGAGAGAGGGCTGATATAAAGTAATACATCTTAACTTCATGAGCTTCATGTAATCTAGATGGTACCCACAGGTCCCTTATTATTATCTGCAGCAGGGTGATTCTGAGTATCTTGTTCTTGTGTACTGAAAGGGTCACATTCGCCTGCTTAGAGCAAACTAGTATGATCCTTCCTATTGCCTTCCTTTAGTCTCAGCGTAGCCAGGGTGGTAGTCTCCTGGTAAATTCTAACTGTCCCACGCTGGGTGCAGTGGGTATAAAGAGGAGCTGTGCCCAATCTAGAAAACATAGAAGTCTTAGTAGATGTATAAGTCAGAAGTTATTCAATCAAGGTGACTTCTGTAACTGCCACACCCTCTAGCAGTGTTTACATAGAAGAGAGGTCTCATTAGAATGAACCTTGGCTTAAATAAGATTAAGCTGGGAGTGGGCAAAACAACTAAGCTCCCAGGTTAGCTAAACCTGTCCTCCAACAACTTACATCTTTGCTTCTCAAGGAATGATCAGCAGCAACACCATTATGATCATCAGTTTACTTTATTAACCTGTAGGCCCTGTGACAGGCCATCTCATGCCAAATCTAGACTGGAGTGTGCGTTTTTCATAGGGGATTTCCTAGCAATACAGCAATTCCTGTCCTTGTTAAAAGTTTGAGAACACGTTTAGAAGACTATACCACTCTCCTCATCAACCCCAATCCCCAGCTTCTGTTTTTTGGCTTTGTGGATCACACCTGGCGATGCTCAGGGGTTACTCCTAGCTCTGCACTCAGGAATTACTCCTGGAGGTGCTCAGGGGACTATATGGGATGCCAGGGATCGAACCCGGGTTGGCTGCTTGCAAGCCAAACACCCTACTCGCTGTCCTACTGTTCCTCCCTCCCCTGCCAATCCTCAACTTCTAACCTCTAGTTTTTTATTGCAGAATTCTTTTCCTCAGACTCCATCACAACCCCTTGGGGCTCCTAAGAACATTTTCTTTGTGCTTCCTTGAGCACTTCTTTGCACGTGCAGTTTCCTTGGCTTGCTTATTCTTCAGCTCTCTTCACCTTAGTTTGCTTCTATTAATCTTTCAGAAATACATTTAGTTACTCCTTCCTCTATAAAGCCTTTCAGAATGTTTGCCAAGAGTTGGGAAACTGTTCCTGCTGGGCATGTTCCAAAACCTGCACTGAGGCCCAATGTAGCACACGCTGCTCGTGTTCTCTGCACGCTGCTCCAGGCTGTAGACTCTCGGGGGCACCCACAGGTTTGCCTTCTCTGCGGTGTCCGTGACACTGTTACTGGGTAAAGGAATATGGTTTGTGTGTTCTTTCAACTTGAGGACCACACTTCAAACTCTTTTCCTTATCTTTTTTGCTTTGGCCACTCCTGGGGAATGGACCTTAGCATTGTTACCACTTTTGAAAGGTTTTCAGCTCCTAGTTGAATTTCCCATTTACCAGGTGTGATTGCCTACTGAAATTCAGACGCCTTCCCGTGATTATTCGCATCTCTCCCTCCCACCAGCCCCCTTGAGCAACACCATTAAAGGCAGTGGAAGACATAGAACCTAAGTCTGTCTGTTTCTTCCCTGCTTAAATCCTCTCAACTTTCCCCAACTTTTTGCCTAGAATTGCACAACCAGGTGGGTGGGCAAGGGGCTTTGTCCTGGATAGGACAGGATTGGAATCAAATGTGCTTATTTTGCTGTCAAACAGTATTGCTGTAAATGGTTCCCTTCAAGGAAGCTCCTTACTGAAAGAGTTTGCATTCTTTAGTAGTAAAGAAAGAGTAAAACGGTAAGCTACATCTCCTGAGAGGTATGTCATAGTATCCTTTTATTGTCTTTTATATAATAAATATAATGTAGAAATAATTGTTATATGTATGCACAGAATTAAATATATTGAATGTTTAAACTATTTTAATTTTAGACTTTTAATAACTGACTTCCGCTTTATAGGGTGTTACTGCATAAGCATATACATTAACATGTGTACACATACATACTGTAGTACTGTTGTTTATGTTATGAAAGCATCAGTACGAGCCCTCTTTTTGACAGTATATCAACCTTTTTCCTTCCAACCTGATTTCAGGTGAAGGTACAAGTAAGAAGTTGGCGAAACATAGAGCTGCAGAGGCTGCCATAAACATTTTGAAAGCCAGTGCAAGTATTTGGTGAGCTAAATTTCTTTGTATTCTGCAGCCCAAAAAATATCATGGCGAGGTAAGATTAAAAGTTTAAACGCTCACTAAAGCAACGAAATAAATGAGTAGTTCTGATTCCTTGTGAAAAGTCTGTCATCCTTTAAAAATAACTTTATTCTTAAGCAATTAAGTTTAGCAGTTAACTATTCAATGATGGCACTTATGAACCAGTCTATTTTTGTTATAACATGGTTTATAGAAAACTATGGTTTTTTTTTTGGGGGGGCAGAGCGATAGCCCAGCGGTAGGGCGTTTGCCTTGCTTGCGGCCGGCCTGTGCCAGCCCGGGTTCGATCCCCGGCATCCCATATGAGTCCCCGAGCACCGCCAGGAGTAATTCCTGAGTGCAGAGCCAGGAGTAACCCCTGAGCGCCGCTGGGTGTGGCCCAAAAAGCAAAAAAAAAAAAAAAAAAGAAAACTATGGTTTTTCTGGAAAGTTACTTTCTATATTAAGGTCTTGTTTCTGCACTGCAGAAACAAATGTGAGATAGCTAAAAATCAGCTACAGGTGTCCTTTGTGTATTTCTGATGTGGAAGAAGGCAACAGAAGAGCTGTGTAATTCTGTTTATTAGAGTCAGATTTCAGAGGTTACTAAGCCAGTGTTTGTTCTGGACATACCTTTTCAAAATAGATTTGCTTGAATTTTCACTTTTGGAGAGCCTTGGTCCTGAGCATCTCATAAATTTGAATCCTTCAGTTTCTAATCAGCAGCTTGGAGCATGGCACGCCTTCAAATTCCTCCCTTTGCATGCTCTCAAATGCACTTGGACAACAAACTAATATCATTTGCTCATTGCTGACAGCAGAGTTTGGTGGGAATTTAGCATAGAATTTTTGTTCTTTAGTCATAGCAAGTATTTAGTGTCTAGATAATCTGCAGTACACCTTTGGTTTCTTTGTTTAATTTGGGGAGTGCCGTGCCGAAGACAGGGTCTTCCCTGGTGATATGGTGATGCTCAGGGCTTATCCCTGACCCCAGCACTCAGGGATCGTTCTTTTGTTTTAAATTTTTTTTTATTTTGTATTATACCACTGTGAGACATACAATTACAAAGGTGTTCATAATTGGTTCTTGGTAATACAGTATTCCAGCACCCATCCCTCCACCAGTGCCCCATTTCCACCCCCAATGTACCCCACCCCCTCCCGCCCACCCCCCAGGCTGCCTTAATGGCAGGTGCCCCAGTTTCCTCTCTTTCTCTCTCTGTCTCTCTCTCTGTCTCTGCATCTCTCTCCCTCTTCTTTTACACATTGTGCCTAGCCCTGCAGATATTTAGAGTTTATCACTTAAGTCTCTTTGTGTATATTCAATGGTGAGTTTTAATCTGCCATTACCATTTCTCAGGGATCATTCTTGGCAGGCTTTGTACTTATATGGGGTGCCAGGGTCAAACCCAGGTTGGCTGACCGCAAGGCAATCGCCCTACCCACTGTACTGTCTCAGGCCCTTTTCTCCTCCCTTTTCTAAGTCTTTCTAAACTATTTGGATAGTTTAGAACTAACCAAACTTTGGATGCTTAATTCTCTAGATCAAACATTATAAATTATTTGTGCGGACATGTGTGCATGCTAAAATAATATGGCAGCTGTTGGATTTTTCCCCCTCATTGGTGATGGCCAGACCATTTTTGTGCAGTCCAAAGTTCCATCCAAAGTAGTGAATATATTTATAGAAATGCATGTTTGGAGTGTCTCTTCATACAGGCACTTCTCTTTGTCAACACATAAAACTTTATTATGTATTTGTGGTTCCTAACAGATGAGACTAGAATTACTAAACTGTAACAGGCCTAATAAGTCCTGGTATTAAAGGTTTGCTTTAATGCAAGGACTCTCTCACTTGTTTATTACAGTTCACTGGATAGTTTCATATTTGTTGTTATGAATGAATATTCATACCCGCTATGTAAAATCTGAAACTCTGGCAGCTAAAACAGGAAAAACTTGCAGAGATACTACAGTGGGTAGGGTGTTTGCTTACACACAGCTGACCTAGTTTTGATCTCTGTCACCCCATATGGTCCCCCTGAAACTACCAGGAGTGGTCCCTGTGCAACTTTGACTGTGGCCCTAAAACAAAAACTTGACATGCCTATATGTAACTATATATCATTAAGAATAACTTTCACTTCCCCCCGGGGGGGTTTGGGTGTTTTTTTGTTTTTTTAAAGATTGTTCACTTTTTCTCTAACACAGTCTCCACCTGCTGGAACAGATTCGTACCGCCTTTTTTTATTCATGATAGACGTAATATTTGGAATAATTTTCCCAGCACAAGATATCAGACAGATCCTTTTTCCATAGTTACCTAGATGGTTTAACATTTATGATTTGTATTACCTACATTTGGGGCTAACAGACTCAATTACAAGGCTGTTTGCTAGTCTTCCCTTTTATGTGATTGTAAAAACAGATTGTTTTATTTAAATAAATTTTATTGAAACCTATTATGTACAAAGTATTGATAAAACTTTTGCAAGTAAGTAAATATAACCCCTACCATCAAGGAATTTATAGACTTAACAGAGGAGTGGAATTTTTTTTTTTGCTTTTGTAAGAATATCTAGTTTATGATAAAATAATTTCCTGGAGAAAGAGTCAAATGTTACAATTGGAAGGAAGTAGAAATTAGATTGCACTGGGAGGGGCCGGAGTGATAGTCCAGCGGGTAGGGCGTTTGCCTTGCACGCAGCCGGCCCTTGCCGGCCCGGGTTTGATCCCTGGCATCCCATATGGTCCCCGAGCACCGCCAGGAGATTAATTCCTGAGTGCAGAGCCAGGAGTAACCCCCTGAGCATCGCCGGTGTGACCCAAAAAAGCAAAAAAAAAAAAAAAAAATAGATTGCACTGGGATACAGGGATGCAAGAGAAGTGCCCTCTGCGATGCCCTTGGGTGTTCAGATTGTCCTAGAAGGGTAGGGAGAGAAGACATTCCATGGAGAAGAAATAGCAAGAGCAAAGTCAAAGTGGGTTTGATAGACAATGTTGATTAATTATTTAATAACTTGGAGGAAATTATTTAATAACATTATTAAATACTTAGTTTTGCAGCTCCTGATCCCTTTAATGCCCGACCCTTCCAAACAACCAAAGAACCAGCTTAATCCTATTGGGTCATTACAGGTAAGCACATCGCTTTTCTCTCTGCTGAATGCCTTTATTTACTGAAAAGGGGGACTAGGTCAGGAGTTCATGTTTTTAAAAAATAAAACTTGTGCAATGATTTGTTTTCCGAGCTAAGATCATTATGTTTCACAGCACTAACTTGAAGTTATTTTGTGGATTTGTTCCACATATGGTATCTTCTTTTGGTTTGTCAATTCTTATTTGAGATCATTCAGATCGCAGTGCACGAGGGTAGAGTGCTCTGTCCTGTAAGAGTTGTTTCTTATCATTCACGTGACAAAACTCTTTCTGCTTCTGTTGAGACAGAAGACTTTATAAAGTGCCCGAACTGGGTAACCAAATTCAAGAAAAGGGAAGTAATCTATTTATTTGCTTATTCTTCCACAAATATATGTATAAATATATATATTCCGCTTGGAATTCTGCATGCAGCTACCCTTTGGCAGATTCTTCATGTGCTCTGTTGAACTGTTCCCCTCTTGTCACTTTCCTGCTAAGAGTTTTCTGTAGTCTTCGTTCCTGTCTGTCCTCACCCTTGTGAAAGCCTGTTTGCTTCTTTTGCTCAGCCGCTCTTAATAAAATTGTGGCTAGCCAGGGTCAATGGTAGTATCCATGCGTCACACATCGAAGGCTGTGAGTTTGATCCCTAGCACCAAAAAAGCAATAAAAACCAAACCAAAACAAAATTTTTTAAAAATCCCCACCAGCAATAGTGTAGAGATGTATTATATTATAATTAGAAGCTCCTGTATGATTAGGGGGCATATGGTGAAATTTCTAGATGTCATCTTTTTTTTGTTTTTAATCTACATCTGGTGGTGCTCAGGGCTCCTGACTCTGTGATCAGGGATCTCTCCTGCTGGTCCTTGGAGGAATAAATGTGATTGAGATTGACCCTGGGCCAGCTACATGGAAGGCAAGCGCTACCCATTGTGCTCTTTGTCGTCTTTGATGTTCCCCGAAGGGGTGATAGTAATCTGTCTATTTGCACACTTTGATATCAGCTTACTGTGGTTTGGTGGAAGAACACCATTCATGGTGGGAAGCTGCATCCATACTGGTATCTTACAAGCCCAGTTGGGACTGGTTTGTAAGATATAAAATGCAGAAATATTTATGGTTAAGAGAGCATTTTCTCATTTTACGTTACAAAATATCATTATTTCCAAACAAATAGGATTGGAATGGAAATTATGGAAAAATATCATTTGTGTGATCAAACAATTGCCTGATTCAAACTGACAGTTAAAACCTCTCAACATCTCAATTTTGTAGGAGTTGGCTATTCATCATGGCTGGAGACTTCCTGAGTATACACTTTCCCAGGAGGGAGGACCTGCTCATAAGAGGGAATACACCACAATCTGCAAGCTAGAGTCATATATGGAAACTGGTACTTAGCTCTTTTTGCTCTCATGCATTTGATGGCATTTGACATACTTTGATGAAAAACTAGAAATCTCTGTTGTCATCTTCTTTCAGATAATCCTTTGGGAAAGAATTAATATACTTCTCTTGGGAAAGAATTAATATACTATTTTCTGTAGTTGAATTTAAGTATAAATATGTGGCTTAAGAATCCTTGGGCGATGGGGCTGGAGAGAGTGTTTTGCGGGTAAGGTGCTTTCCTTGCATGACCCGACACACGTTTGATCCCTGGCATCTCATATTGTCCCCTGAGCACATCTAGGAAGAACTCCTAAGTGCAGAGCCAGGCGTAACCCCTGAGCATTGCTAAGTGTGACCTAAAAACAACAGGAATGTTATAATAATAAAGTCTTTCTTAGGAGGAGGGGGTACTTAGGGACAGGGAATATAACTCAGTGGTAGCTCTCTCACCTTGCAAGCCTGAGACCCTGGGTTCTAACCCCTACTCCAGCCCTTTCCCCTGCCAGATTTCTTTATTTGCCATTATTTTAAACTATGGGTTGTTAACAATTCTTTAAATAGTTTTTATTGCTGTATTAGAGACTTTCTAAACTCCCAAATAAGCTGGAGAGATGACTTCATGGGCTGAGTGTGGGCTTTTGATGCAGAAGACCTGGGTTTGATCCCTGGTACCCCCGCCCTACTTCCTCACACACAGACACATTCATTCAAATAGGAGAACAAAACAGTAGTCACTTGGAGTCAATTTCAGCATCTAGAGGATAGGAGAAGTAGAGACTTCATGTGAATCAGGTGACTAATGAGACAATGCGTGGAGGCGGAGAGGTACAGTAGCAAATGAGGCCCCTTCCTTTGTATGCCGCCTACCTGGGTTTCATCCCTGAAACCCACATGTCCCCTGCTCAAGCCCTGTCAGGATGATCCCAGAGCACAGAGCCAGGAGTCAACCCCAAGCACAACCAAGTGCTCCCACGCCCCAAAAAAATATATAAGACAGTAAATGCCAAAATATTGCATTAAGATAAAACAAAATAGAAATTATCCTTTTGAATGATAACATAAGAATGAAGTGAAATTATCCTTTTAAATGCCAACATTTTAATTTTGTTAAAAATTGCGAATATGAGAAAAGCCATCACTTTATTTTGGTTTGGGGGCCACACATGGCGGTGCTCTGGGCTCACTCCTAGCTCTGTGGGCCACACATGGCGTCTGGGCTCACTCTATCTGTGGGCCACACAGGCTCTGGGCTCACTCCCAGCTCTGTGGGCCACCCATCTCTTTACTCCTACCGGGCCACACAAGCAGTGCTCTGGGCTCACTCCTAGCTCTGTGGGCCACACAGCAGTGCTCTGGGCTCACTCCTTAGCTCTGTGGGCCACACACAGCAGTGCTCTGGGCTCACTCCTAGCTCTGTGGGCCACACATGGCAGTGCTCTGGCTTACTCCCACTCTGTGGGCCACATATAGCGGTGCTCTGGGCTCACTCCTAGCTCTGTGGTCAGGGATCGGTCCCGTGCTTGGGGCACCCAGAGTGGTGCTGGGGAATTGAACCTGGGTTGGTTGCTTGCAAAACAAATGTCCTACCCCTGTACTGTCCCTCCAGTACAGTAACAAAAGTGTCCTGAACAAAAAGTGTCCTTTTGTCCCTGAAAACAGCAGTCACTTAAAAAGTAACTAATAAGAATTCCCATTTCAATATCTTTGGCATGTTCATATCTCTTTCAAAGTTTACCTCGACTAGACGTTTGAAATAATAAGCAACTGTTTACCGTCCGGAGTAATGTGGGACATGAAGAAGCACAGGACCAGATGCGGGACTGGCTTCCGTTATTGATTCTATTTTTGATCGGCAAAGAGGCAAATAACCGCCGACTTCTCGAGTTTGTTTGCTCTTTAAGAAGTTTGTTTGCTTTTTATCGAAGTAATTAATGGGTTCTTTTCTTACAGATTTTAAAATCTAAAACACAAAAAACCATAGAAGTAGCTAGTATTTTTAGTCTTTTAATTTTAGCATTTACTACGCCTTCCTCATTCATGTTAAAGAATCAGGCCATATTGGGGTCAGAGAGATTGTGCAGTGAATAATGCACTTGCCTTCCCTTGCGTGTTTTTGATCTGAGTTTGATCTACCCCAACACCCGTATGATCCCCCAGAGCCCTGCCAGGAGTGACCCCTGACTGAGCACAGAACCAGGAGTAGCCCTGAATGCTCTCAAATGTAGCCCCCAAAACAACAAAACAAAACAAAAACAGGAAACACTGGGCCCAGGGAATGTAGCTCTGCCTTGGGCTCAGTCCCCAGTTCTGCCCGCTTAGTGCCCTGCTGTTCGGGACCCCCAGCACCACAATGGAGTGTGTGATCTCCACCACAGCCAGCTCTGTGAGAACGGTGGCTGAAGATTTGTGATCACCTAGGTGAGCCCCACAGCCGGCATAAGTGTGAGCCCACAGTAAAGGAGTACAGTCCCTCGGGGTTCATGTTTGCAAGCACTGCAGCTAAAGCGCACAACCCCGGCAAGACTAGGATGAGCTGGTGAATATTGTAGCTTGAGTGAGGGCATTGCAGCCAGCTCTGTGTGTGATGCCATTGCAGCAACCAATAATAGGAAGAAAGTGACATGGGGCGGGGACAAACATGCTTATCCATTTCTCCCTTCCCTTTTTCTCTGCTGCAGTGACCAGGTTATTCACGCGCTGGTTGTTGTGCTTGCGTTTGTATTCTCTGGGGTTCTCTGTGTGAGGGGTTGATACTCGCCAAGGGGCTATACTCTTCTGTTCGGTTTTGGGTTTGAATGTCCTAAGGGATCACTCCTGGTAGGGCTCCAGGGACCATAAGTAATGTTTGGGATAAAATTCAATAATAAAATCAAAGGATCCCATTCAAAAAGTGAGGCGAGGGTTTGCCATTTCCTCCAAGAAGACATACATGTACCACAGAGCACATAAAAAAGTGCTCATCCTTGCCGAGTATCAGGGAAGTTTCACCAGGACAGTGAGCGACCATCTCACACCAGTAAGAATGGCAACAATAACAAGTCTGGAAACAGCCACTGCTGACGTGGACGGGTGGAAGTGTCCTGTTCATGGTTGCACTGTCATCTGGTTCTGCCTCTGGAAAACAGTATGGAGACTTACAAAAAACTTTAAGTGGGGGCCAAGGAGCTAGTTTTAGGAATTGGAGCATATGCTTTGCATATGTTAGGCTCAGGTTCGGTCTCCAGAACCAAGTGGTCCCCCAAGCTTTTCCAGGAATTGTGAAAAGATTTTTTTTTTTATGAACTACCGTTGATCGAGGGATTCCATTCTTGGCATCTAGCCCCCCAGAACAGTAAAACATTCAAAAAGACATGGCCACATCTGTATTATTGTAGCCTATTTTACTGTATCCAGGATCTGGAAGCGATCAGAATGCCAAACTACGAATGAGTGGGTAAAGAGATTGTGGTGAGGGACCAGAGTGATAGTACAGCAGGTAGGGATTTTGCCTTGCATATGGGCAACCTGGGTTTGGTCCCTGGCATTCTGTCTGGTGCCCTGACCCGCCAAGAGTAATCCCTGAGTGCAGAGCCAGGAGTAATTCCTTATCACCATTGGATGTGACCCCCCAAAAAAAAGCGGAAAAAGAAAAACTGTGGTGTGTATATGCATAATGGAGTACACTGCTGATTTTGCTACAACACGAATAGATCTAAAGAGTGTCGAATTCAGCCAAATAGTTCAAAGGGAGAAAGACCAGTGCTTACTGCTTATATATGGTATGTAAAACAAAGGGAATGGCCAATGGCCAGTGGACACAAACACCTGAGTTCTGACAGCAGGATTGCAGTTCCACATAGGGAAAGGGGTTGGGGCAGAATAAGATCAAATAGAAGTATTGTAAGGACAGCGGCTGAGGGCTTTTGGCCCTTAGGTGGTGAAGGTGAAGTAGCTTTGCATACCAAAAGCATAAACATGACATAATACTTTATTATGAAAATAGACATTTTATATATACATGTATGTATATATACATATTTTAGATATATGTAAATATGTCTATTTTCATAATAAAGTTATTATAATGTCAATTATATATTGACTAATATATATCACTGATATATATATGTATATATATGATAAAACACCTCAGTAATTTAAAATATTTATGTGGGACTGGGAGATAGCACAGTGAGATAGTGTGTGCTTTTACCTATGGATTTGATCCCTGGTGCCATATAGTCCCACACATATGGCCAGAACTTGTATGCCAGGAACCAGAGTGACAGCACAGTGAGTAGGTTATTAGCCTTGCACGCTGCTGACCTGGGTTCGATTCCTGTCATCCCATATGGTCACCCGAGCACCACCAGGAGTAATTCCTGAGTGCAGAGCCAGGAGAAACCCCTGAGCATTGCCAGGTGTGACCCAAAAGAAAAAAAAAGAACTTGTATGCCCCTCCCCATCTCCCAACTCCCCACTAGCCAAGCAGGCATATCTCTTAAACATCTATGAGTGTGACCCAAATAAGAAACAAAAGAATTAGTAACTATGAAATGCAGATCAGTAGGGGAATGGTTAGTGCATAAAAGTTACAAGATTGTTCTTTAATTAAATCCAATGCTACCATGAACTTTTTTCCTTCTCTTAATCTACTATTTCTTTTTATTTAGGAAAGGGAGCATCAAAAAAAGCAAGCCAAGAGGAATGCTGCTGAGAAATTCCTTGCTAAATTCAGTAATATTTCTCCAGATAATCACTTTTCTTTAGTGAGTCATAATTGACCACCTACAGTGGTAATGTGATTATGTGTATTAAGTTTTCTTGCTGTAGAAAACTGTTCAAAGTTTCTTCCTTTTCTTTCCTTTTTCTTTTTTTGTTAAATTCGGCCATACCCTTCCTTTCTCAAGGATCACTTGTGGTGGGCCAGAGGGACTCTATGGGGCTCAGGGATTAAAACCTGTTTAGTTGTGTGCGAGTCAATCTCCTTCCCTACTGCACTATCACTGTGGTCCCTTCTCGATATCTTATTATAAAGATCTTTTAGAGTTACAGGTTATTTTTATAAGTATCTTCTTGTTCAGTTTTATACACCCACCCCCCCAGTTTTGGCAGCATCCTATATGTGAATCAGGGATATAAGAGTAAACAAATAGGGACTTTTGGGAGACCATCACAAAGCTGTCCATACAGTGTTTCAACACCCATTCCTCCACCAGCGCACATTTCCCGACACCAATGTGCCTCATTTCCCTCCCACCCACTCCCCACAGCCTGCCTCTATGTCAGACTCTCTTTCTCTCTCTCCACATTGTGGTTTGCAATACAGACACTGAAGGATTATCATGTATATTCCTTTACCTATTTTAAATACTTAGTTCAAGTCTAGCATTACTATTTCCAGCTACTATGGCGGGTACTTCTGGTACATCTCTCCTTTTACACATTGTATTTTTGCAATACAGGCACTGAGGGATTATCATGTATATCCCTTTACCACCTTTCAATACTCAGTTCTAATCTAGTCTAAAATAGTGTCTTTAAGCTTATAAAATAAGTGCTCATTCTATATGAAAACAGTCAATGACTGTATACAGTATGGGGTCTATACGTTGTTTGCTGGGGAGAAACTCGGGACCTCAGATATGTGAGGCAGATGGTTTATCATTGATTAACATCCCTGGAAAAATTTAATAGAAAAAATTTTTAATGTGGACCAGAGAGATAATATTTTAAATCACTTGATCACTTGATCACTTGACTTCCCATAGATAATCAATTGCTCGAGCAGGCACCAGTAACATCTCAATATGTCCTGGCACATGCAAGATAGCCCAAGGGCATCTGCCCACTCCAGGAACATAAAGAACCTCAAACCATTCCATCAAGTCTTGGGAATGAGGTCTATAATTGTTACTGGTATTTAGCATGTCAAATACAACACGGGTAGCTTGCCAGGCTAGCTGTGAAAAAAAAGGTCAAATAAACAAAATATAGGCACCAGGAACCAGATAATACAGAGGGAGAATGACATTGTCTTGCATGTGGCCAAACCAGATTCAGTCCCTGATATCACATATGGTCCCCCAAGCCCAGCCAGGAGTGATCCCAGAGCAGAGTTATGAATAAGCTCTGAGTACTGCTAAGTGAGAATCAAAAACAAACAAATAGGGGCCAGAGTAATAATACAGCTGGGAGGGCATTTGCCTTGCACGCAGTCAGGTTGACCTGGGCTTGATCCCTGGCATCCCATATGGTCCACAAGCATTGCCAGGAGTAATTCCTGAGTGCAGAGACAGGAGTAACCCCAGAGCATCGGCGGGTGTGACCCAAAAAGCAAAACAAAGGCACAAACATCTAATACAGGCACAAACCCAGCACAGCTCAGTCCAGTGATGCAATGCTCATGGGCACTACACAACTCTGGGGACTGAACTTAGGGCCTTGTCCATGCTAGGTGGGCGTGTGCTCTACCACCTGAGCCATCTACCTGATCTTTCACCCCCAATTATCTTTTTTATGGGCACACTTCCAGTATATTCTTGTATATGCGTTTCCCCCTTTGTGACATACGTTAAAAGCATGTACTTATTGGGGGGGGGAGGCTGGAAAAATAGTACAGTGGGTAAAGTGCTTGTGTTAAAGATATCCAATTGGGGTTGATCCCCAGCACCATATATGGTCCCCCAAACCGCTCTACAAGTGATCCCTGAATGCAGAACCAAGAGTAAGCTCTAGTACTGCCAGGTGTGGCCCCCCAAAAACAAAGTAAAAAGTATGTACTTTTTAACTGTTGGCTAGTTTTACGAAGCCAAATGATAGCCAGAGAAGCATGCTTTATAAATTATGGAGTGTCGTTTAAGTACTTTCAATCATTGTTGTAATCTAGTTCTAGTTAAGAGTATTAATCTTATATCTGATTTTCAGACAAACGTAGTTGGACATTCTTTAGGATGTACTTGGCATTCCTTGAGGAATTCTTCTGGTGAAAAGATCAACTTACTGAAAAGAAGTCTACTCAGTATTCCAAATACAGATTATATCCAGCTACTTAGTGAAATTGCTAAGGAACAAGGTTTCAGCATCACATATTTGGATATAGGTATGATTTTATTCTTCGGATTATTCCAAAATGTGTTTTATTTAATATGTTTTAAGAAACAGGTTGCGGAGATAGTACAAGAGGTAGTGCACTTGCTTGTGTGCGGCCACCCAAGTTTAATCCTTGGAGACATACATGGTTCTCCAAGCTCTGTCAGGAGTCACCCCTGAGTACAGAGCTAGGAGTAAGTCCTCAGCATAGCTGGGCATGGTTAATAAAAAATATATATTTTTATATACTCACACAAATGTATATATGTATGTATATATTTACATTTGTGTGTGTGTGTGTGTGTATATATATATATATATATATATATATATAGACACACATTCAAAAAAAAAAAATTCTATTTTAATTTATTTTGTGATCAGGGATTCTAATGATATAATTAGCAGAACAGTGATATGTGTCTCATTCTTCTATTCATAGCTAATATCTATATATTTAAATAATAAGAGCTAAAATTTATAGATTTATTATGTATATAGATGTAATTGACATAATTTTCCCTAACATATAAGGAAATAAATGTTTTACTAATGTAAAAATAATTAAAAGAGATATCCAGAGTTGGTAGTTTTAGAGTTAGGAAAATAACTTAGCTTAATTCTATTAAGTAGCATTTTAATGAAAAGAAATGTCAGTGTAGTATACCTGGAGAGACATTATATATGTAATTCCCATAATCTCTTGCCATAATTACATATGAAAACCACTAATATCAGATATTGACTAACTGCCAAATAGATATCAAAAAAAAGATGATTGTCATTAATACACATAATTTGTCTTTTTTTTTTTTTTTTTTGCTATTTGGGTCACGCCTGACATTGTGACTTGTTGGTGGTATGTGTGTGGAGTTAGTTGGAGTGAGGGGTGAATGGAGATAGATTAAAGCTTTAGATTTCCTAGAACTGGTGTCATGTTTCTTTGTCGGCTAGGAGGAATGGTCATTGGCCTTGAACACAACCAGGGACCCCACTGGACCCTGATACTTACTGGTGGCCCCTCTCAGCTCCAACAGGAGACCATTCATAAAAGAAATATTTATAAGCGTCTACACCATTGTTGGGTGTTTAACACTGAAGTGAATACCCCATATCATGAAATGGATTTGCCTGTTTTGAATCTGGAAACTTGATATGGTACTTTTTAGATTATGAATCAATGATGCATCTTAAATGCTTCTTACTAACTTTAAGAACTAAGGAGTTCTTGAGGCTGGAGCAATAGCCCAGCGGGTAGGGGCGTTTGCTTTGCACGCAGCCGGCCCAAGCCGGTCTGGGTTCAATCTCCGGCATCCCATATGGTCCTCCGAGCACCGCTGGGAGTAATTCCTGAGTGCAGAGCCAGGAGAAACCGCTGAGCATTGCTGGGTGTGACCCAGAAAGAAAAAAAAGAACTAAGGAGTTCTTGGACTGGAGAGATAGGGGCTAGAGCTCAGACCTAGCATGTACAAACTCTGATGTCCATTGGCAGTGTCGGGAAGCACCCTCCACCATGCACTGGGGGTAAAAGGCAGAGTCGTTTCTTACATCTAGAAAACCCATCTAAAAAAACACAGTCATTGTGGGTAATTTCTCTGCAGTGAACTTCAAAAGAACCTTAATTTTCTCCAAAGAGACAGACAAATGGCCAACAAGCACTTGAAAAGATGTTCAGTGTTATCATTCATCAAGGAAATACAGATGAAAACTACAGTGAGGTGCCAGTCCATACCCACTAAGATTGCTATGGTGAAAAAAAAAATACAAAGTGACAAATGTTGGCCAGGAGTAGAGAAAGTATAGCTCTCATACATTGCTGGTAGAAAGATAAAATGGTTCTGCCTTTGTGAAAAAGTTATACAGTTCCTTCAAATTAGTTGCTTTATGACTCAAGCAACTTTATCACTAGGCATTACCAAACAGAACTGAAAACACGCATTCCCTCCCTATGCACACATATTCACAGTTATGCTTAAATATATAGAAGGTGGGTAGCTCCCAAATGTTTACTACTGAAGAGTGAATAAATCACTTGTATATACACCAGTAAAACATTCAACATTGTAAAGAAATTTAGTTTCTATACATACTACAATTTGGATGAACCTCAAAAATACTTTAAGTGAAAAGATCAAGTAAAAAAAAGTGATACAATAAATCACATGATATGGTTCCACTTATATCAGATAGTCAGATTCATTGACTCTTTTGGTTGGTGATGCTCAGCAGCTGTGGGAGATGTAAAAGCTAGTGATGGATCACAACTAATCAAGCGTGTGGTTTTGCTAGCGGGCTGAAAAAATGTTTGTACACAGAGGTGGTGAATGTGCACCATAGTGATCGTATTTAATGCCACCCGAATAGCTCATCTTAAAGTCGTTAGTTTAAATGTGAATTTCATGTAAATGTGAATTTCATATCAGTTGCAAAAAGCAAAACCTTAGATGCTAGAATCGAAATCCACTTAACTTGTTAATTTTATTTAAACATGAAATTCATTGTCTTGGGAAATGTTCTATTATACTAACTTCAATAGAAATAATTTAAAAGAAAAAAATGCACTTAAAAATATGTGACTAAAAACTCAAGCCCAGGAGATCTTTCCAGGGTCAGAAGTGCATGTCTCCCATACACGAGGACTTGAGTTTGATCCACAGCACCACAGGGTGTGGTCCTGGTGATTCCCAGCCACTGCCTTTAGACTTTGCAATGCTGCATTGCCATGCCCTAGCATTGAACTGTCTGGCTCAGTTGGCAGGCAGTTCTGGGAGTGGCAGTTCTGTGTCTCCTAAGCATTTCTGGGAAGCTCAAAAAAAAAAAAATTAAGTCACCTCTTTCTATTTCTTCCCCTGTTCCATTCAGCCATCTTTAGTAAAGAGTCTTAAATTCAGTCATGAATAACTTTGTGATTCAGGGTGACTCAATTAAAAAAAAAGTGATTCATTAGTTGATGGGAAGAACATTTGTTTCCTGGATTTAGCTATTGTTTTTAAACCACCTTAGCCTATACACAAGACTCTCTACAGCTTCATAACTGAAAAATATGAGAGACACAAGGGACATTTTACCCTGAATGTGTTTCCTAGTTCCCAGGTCTCTGAAAACAACCCTAGATTTCAGAATGGGGAGCACAATCACCCCTACCCTCTGGAAGGTGCTTTTGTTCCCTTTTCAAAAAGTTGCCAAGATTCAGTAATTTACAGACATTACTCAATTATGTTAGAATTGCCTTGGGAGCTTTTGTTAAGATGCAAGAGCCTGGCCTCTGTAAGCCCCAGCCCTGCACTTCAGATTGAGCAGGCTAGAGTTCTGCATGCACACCTATGGACTGGCATGGTTCTAGCAGTAGAAAGTCCCTGGGCTAGAAGGAGGGCTACCAACATTATTTCTAGAATGTTCCTTCTGGTGATTAAGAAGTACCGTGTGTTTGAGAATGACCATAGTGGAGCAGTTGTGTTTGGGTCATTATTCATACAAGACCAACAAAGACGGTAAGTAAAAGCACCAGTATATCATTGATGCTTTCAGGAAAAGACAGTAATAAAGGTTGTGTGGTTCTTACAAAGGAACTGCTTCCTGTACACCTGGCACTAACCATCGTGTTTGAATATGTCCTTACAGAGGAACTGAGTGCCAAGCGGACAGTATCAGTGTCTCGCTGAACTATCCACCAGTCCCATCACAGTCTGTCATGGCTCGGGGATCTCCCTGTGGCAATGCACAGAGTGATGCAGCTCACAATGCTTTGCAATATTTAAAGATAATAGCAGAGAGAAAGTAAATGGGGAGCAATGTGGGAACGTGTCAGTAGCCAGTAGAAAGTTCCGCTTTATGACTTCCTCGGAAAAATGTTGAATGTTTCTGTCTGTACGTTGTTTCTAAGTCTCTTTATAGAGCTCATTGGCACACCTTGTTGGAATTATCTCTTGTAGTTGTTGCTAAGCTATTTTTTAATGGCTTCAACTTTGTACTGGTATACTGTATTTATAAACTTTGTAC
>JAJIBD010028413.1:0-47165 GCA_021461705.1 Cryptotis parvus
GTTCTCTATTTAATGCTCAGTTCTAGGTTGGCATTAGTACCCTCACAATTGTTAGCACACTGTTCCATTTTTCTGTCTTACCTAGCCTCTGACTCCCACACGTTTGTGATAATTTCCACCTTTGACAGGACCTCCTGATGTATGTTTCACTTGACCTTGGATATTGGTATCATAATATGTACCTATATATTTATGTTATGCAGATAAATGCAGTCATTCTGTAACTGTCTCTCTCCTTCTGGCTAATTTCGCTCAACATAATCTTCTCCATGTCCATCCATTTGTAGGCAAATTTTATAACTTCATTTTTTCCTAACAGCTGCATAGTATTCCATTGTGTAGATGTACCCAAAGCTTTTTTATCCAGTCATCTATTTTCGGGCACTCCGGGTTGCTTCCAGATTCTGGCTATTGTGAATAATGCTGCTATGAACATAAAAGTAGGGATGGTGTTTCCGCTGCGTATTTTTGGTTTCCCAGAGTAGATTCCCAGGAGTGGTATGGCTGGGCCAAATGGGAGTTCAATTTCTAGTCTTTGGAGGAAAGTCCATATTGTTTTCCAGAAAGGCTGTACCAGCCGGCATTCCCACCAACAATGGATGAGTGTCCCCTTTTCCCCCCACACCCACGCCAGCACTTGTTGTTCTTGTTTTTTTTTGAATATGTGCCAGTCTCTGTGGTGTAAAGTGGTATCTCATTGTTGTTTTGATTTGCATCTCTCTGATGATTAGTGATGATGAGCATTTTTTCATATGTTTTTTTGGCCATTCGAATTTCTTCCTTGCTGAAGTTTCTGTTCATTTCTTCTCCCCATTTTTTGATGGGGTTGTTTGTTTTCTTCTTGTAAAGTTCTACCAGTGCCTGATATATCCTGGATATTAACCCTTATCAGATGAGTATTGGGTGAATATTCTTTCCCATTCTGTGGACTGCTTTTGTATCTTAGTCACTGTTTCTTTTGAGGTGCAGAAGCTTTTTAGTTTCATGTAGTCCCATATATTTATCTTTTCTTCTAGTTGCTTTGTTAGAGATGTTTCATCTTTGAAGATGCCTTTAGCTTCAATGTCATGGAGGGTTTTTCCTATATTTTCTTCAATGTACTTTATGGATTCAAGTCTGATATTGAGATCTTTAATCCACTTTGATCTGATTTTTGTGCATGGTGTTAGACACAGGTCCAAATTCATTTTTTTACATGTCGCTGCCCAGTTTTCCCAACACCACTTATTGAAGAGGCTTTCCTTACTCCATTTTAGACTCGTTGCACCTTTATCAAAGATTAAATGATCATGTGTTTGAGGTTGGGTGTCAGGATACTCAATTCTATTCCATAGGTCCACGGGTCTGTTTTTATTCCAATACCATGCTGTTTTAATTACTACTGCCTTGTAGTACAGTTTGAAGTTGGGAAGGTGATGCCTCCCATCTTCTTTTTCCCGAGGATTGCTTTAGCTATCCTTGGGGTTTTATTGTTCCATACAAATTTCAGGATTGTTTGGTCAATTTCTTTGAAGAATGTCATGGGTATCCTTATAGGGACTGCATTGAATCTGTATAGAGCTCTAGGGAGTATTACCATTTTGACAATGTTGATTCTCCCCCATCCATGAGCAGGGAATGTGTTTCCATTTCCTTGTGTCCTCTTTTTTATCTCTTGGAGCAGTGTCTTGTAGTTTTCTTTGTACAGGTCCTTTACACACTTGGGTAAGTTGATTCCTAGGTATTTGATTTTCTGTGGCACAATTGTGAATGGAATTGTTTCCTTAATATCCCTTTCTTCTCTTTCGTTATTTGTACATAGGAAAGCCACCGACTTTTGCGTGTTGATTTTGTATCCTGCCACTCTACTATATGCGTCTATTGTTTCTAGGAGTTTTTTGGTAGAGAGTTTAGGGTTCTCTAGGTATAATATCATGTCATCTGCAAATAATGATAGCTTGACTTCTTCCCTTGCCTATCTGGATGCCCTTGATGTCCTTTTCTTCTCTGATTGCTATGGCAAAGTACTTCCAGTACTATATTGAATAAAAAGAGGTGAGAGTGGGCAACCTTGTCTTGTCCCTGATCTCAGGGGGAAGGCTTTCAACTTTTTCCCCCATTGAGAATGATGCTCGCTGTGGGCTTTTGGTAGATGGCTGTAACTATCTTGAGGAAAGTCCCTTCAATTCCCCATTTTCTGGAGGGTTTTAATCATGAACGGGTGCTGGATCTTGTCAAATGCTTTCTCTGCGTCTATTGATAGGATCATATGGTTTTTATTTTTTCTCTTATTGATATGATGTATTATGTTGATTGACTTGCGAATGTTGAACCATCCTTGCATACCTGGGATGAATCCTACTTGGTCATGATGTATAATCTTCTTGATGAGTCTTTGGATTCTGTTTGCTAGTATTTTGTTGAAGATCTTAGCGTCCGTGTTCATCAGGGATATTGGTCTGTAGTTTTCTTTCTTTGTGTTGTCTCTCCCTGCTTTGGGTATCAGGGTGATATGTGCCTCGTAGAAGCTGTTTGGGAGTGTTTCTGTTTCTTCCTATTTCCTGGAAGAGCTTGAACAGGACTGGCAGTAGGTCCTCCTTAAAGGTTTGGTGAGAGTTCACTAGGGAATCCGTCTGGACCTGGGCTTTTGTGTTTGGGAAGTCTTTTAATTACTGTTTCCTATTTCCTCAATGGTGATAGGCTTATTCAGGTATTGGAGGTCTTCTTGTTTTAGCCGTTGGGGAGGTTATAGGACTTCAGGAATTGATCCATTTCTTCTAGATTCTCATGTTTCACGGCATACAGGCTCTCAAAGTAATCTCTGATGATCTTTTGGATTTCTGTGGTTTCTGTTGTGATGTCACCGTTTTTATTTCTGATTCTGTTTATTTGGGTTCTCTCTTTCCCTGTCCTTACATGTCTTGCCAATGGTTTGTCAATCTTGTCTATTTTTTCCAAAAAACCAGCTCTTGGTTTCATTAATCTTTTGGATTGTCTTTTTGGTTTCCAACTCATTGATTTCCTCTCTAAGTTTTATTATTTCCTTTTTTTCTGCCTGGATTGGGCTCCTTTTTGTTGGTTGCTTCAAACTTGGACTTATAATTTATAAGCCACACTTCACTTTATTTGCTGTTTTTGCATCTTTGAATATTTAAAAAAGAAAAATAACTTTATCAAAGTATTTTAAATATATTAAAATAAAATTACGTTATTCAACACAAAAGCAAAAATGATTTTTCCATTATAGCAAAGTATAAAGCCTTAATCTTTTGTAGTATATCATCTTAATGGCAGTCTTGTTAATCCTAGTAATCCTGTTATTATGGATATAGAAAACTCTGTCTTTTCCAGTAACGTAGTTATGTGGATCAAGCCAATTATGATTAAAAGTTAAAAATTGCTGTTATCGTACTTGGTGATAATTTGTTATATAGAAATAACTAAGAACATAAAAGTATTCTTAGATGTAGGTTTATAATAAAAATCTAAATTATGGGCATTACATTTAGGATTGGTGGTGCATGTGTGCTGGAAGGTTAAAAGAAATTGTAGCAAAAGCAAGAATAGTTAGAAACCCATAAGAGGACTCAGAAACAGTAGCCTGTATATATTATGGAGACAAGAAAGCTTTGAGTAAACTATCACACTACCCTGGAAGATATAAAATGTAAATTACCATCTTTGAACTTGTCCAAGTATCTCTCTATACAGATTGCTATAAGAACCAGGCAAGAGGTGGTACAGAAGGTCAGGCATTTTCCTTTTTATATGTGCTAAATCTGGTTTAATCTCTAGCCTGGTATAAGATCCACTGAGCACTACTGGGAATGATTTCTGAATTCAGAGTCAGGAGCAAATTCTGAGTACAACTAGGTATGACCTCAAAACTAAAAAACAATAATCTGACTTTTTAGCATTTTATCATCAGATATGGAGAGAGAGAAATAGAGAGAGGGGAGGGGAGAGAGACAGAAGGAGGGAGATGAAAGTCAAGCTAGTACTAGAAAATTTGTGACCAAATTTGAGAGGAAGCAACCCAGAAATTCAAGGACCTTCTTGTTGAAAAATAAAATCATTTCTTTCCTCCAATTTTTAAAAATCAGTATATATAAGATTCTCAAAGATATATAAGATAAATCCTGGGGAAACCTGTAGGGCATTGTATTAAGACATGTCCTCAGAGTAAAGATCGAATCAAGAATCTAGTTGTATATTCTTTCTTAAAACCTCTGGAAGAAACAGTATCTTCTCAGCTGTACACACATAAAATGCTTTTGGAAAACTTAGTATAGAGTCCCATTGAAACTAGTTCAGAAGTAATTAAAGCTAAGTAGGAAAGTATACCTGAAATAAAAAGGTGGTTTAGCCTTTTAGCACACGGAACAACTCATATTAAACATAGAAAATTCACACTTAGAAGAGAATTATGTTTTTAAAGCATTGTTAGCTTGAGCTAAAAAGAGTCTGACCCTCTTCAAGCTATGTAAGTTTACAACATTCTGTGAATTCTGATTTTTCTTCCATGCAAGAAGAACCATATGAATGTACTCAAAGGACATGTTCTAATTACATTTTCAGAAGTGAGTAATAAATATAGGGAGAAGGAAAAACTTTTCTCTAAATGGGAAGCTAGAACTCAGAGAAGAAAGGAGTCATACCAACAGAGTCGTACCAGGGAGTCATACCAAGATAGCAGTTCAAAAGTCTAATTTAGGAATATTCCCGCCCTGAGAGTGGATGATATGGTAGTATTTTCCCAGTGAATGCCAAAGTTACAAAAAGTTATTGATTTGTTTCTGTCATTTTTTCCCATTTGTGATATTGAGTGGATATCCTGTTCAAAAAAAATGTCAGACTGGTAAGTTGGAATCTCAGATAAAAGTTCATGTTTCATTCTCAAATTCAAGGCCGTCAGAGACAGATATTCTCCTTGGAGAAGGTTAGCATTTGCTCTTCAAGCCATCATCTGTTGGGATGACTCTCATCCACATTACAAAGGTCAATCTTATTTCCACAAAATCCATTGACTTAATTGTCTATCCATATAATACCTTACAATGAAATCTAAATTAGTGATTAACCTAACATATGGGACACATTGCCCAGCTAGGCAGATACATGAAACTAACCATTATTCAGAATGCTTTCTATTAATGTTGGTCAGCAGTGCACTGGTTATGTTGAATATAACAAATAGCCAAACAAGTAAGGCATACAGTCCAACAGTTAGTGGGGAAAGCAAACTGTGGTGCGACCAACTCTGATAAAATTCATCCTTCAGACATTCTTAAATGGCCACACCAGAACCACATTATGAGAGCATTTGGTCAAGATATTGCTAGACAAAAATCCATCTCTCTCTGTTGATCTCTGTTTCGGGAAATCAGAGAAGGAAGTATATGACTGAGACAAAGTTACAAGGACATAAACTCAACTTTATCCTTCAGGGTATTTACTTAAGACCAATTTTCATAATGGCCAGAACTAATACTTTGTCAGCTTTAGAAAAAGAGAGACTCAAACTCCCAGACAGACCTCCTACTTCCCAATGAAGCAAGTAGCAAATAGGGCTAATTGGGTTAAAGTCGCATCAAAAGGCAAGGATCAGGAAAAACAAGTTAAATTGCACGTTTTTTCACAGCTAGATATAGGGAAACACTGATGGTGTCTGTTATATGCAGCTATATAAATGCATTTTTTGGGTTGTTGTACTCAAAGATTTTGTGTCAAGATGTCTAAGACACATCTGAGGCTCTCCATTATTAACATGCATTCAAGACAATTTTTACACTGGACACAGGTACACCCGGCAGAGCAGAAACCAGCTTTCCCCGTTGAACCCCCTGCATTCCATGGACCTCGAGAGCAACTTCCGACCGGAGTCCACCATCCCGATGGAGCCCTCGGAGGAGCCCAGAGAAACCCCCACACCTTGCTGGCAGCGATCTTCACAATCCACACTCTGCAGCAGGTAAGATCTCCCACCCAGCAGACTAATCCAGACTCCAGCCCACAGACTAATCCAGTCTCCAGCCTGGCTTGTCAGAAACCCAGCGTACAAGGACCCACCACGCAGAGACCCGCCCCTTCAGAGGAGAGTATTTCAAGCGCAGGGAATGCTTGAGCTAAGACACAGGTACACCTGGCAGAGCAGAAACCGGCTTTCGCCGTTACCTCCAAATTGCAGTAAATATTCTCCCTATCCCTCTGAGAGAGCCCCACAAAGTAATGAGAATATAGCGCCCGCATGGTAGAGCCTGGCAAACTGTCCGATGCATGTTCGATATGCCAAATCCAGTAACAGAAATGTTTATTTTCCTGACCCCGAAAGAGCCCTTTAATATGGCAGCAGTAAGAAAGGCAAACAAGCAGTGCCTGATAAAATTTCATGGCCATCCTAGGCTGCCAAAACAAAGAAGGACTAAAATGGCTGTCTGTACTTTCAATGCACATATGCTGGCATCGGAAGCATATATTGAGGATCTGATGCTGCAAGCGAAAAAGATCAAGTACGACATCATTGGTCTGACTGAGACGAGGAGGCGTCAGTTGCATCATGCTATATTTGACACCGGAGAAGAATTGTTCCTTGGAACATGCGACGAAAGAGGCATCGGTGGCATTGGTGCCCTGGTCAACACGAACACGGCCGTAAACATTGATTCATTTGAATGCCTAACAAACCGAATAGGACAATTACACTTGAAGAGATGTGGCCCACTGCCAGCAATTTCTATCTTCATTGTCTACTCAACAACATCCACATACAAAGAAGATGAAATTGAGAAATTCTACATGGAACTGGAGGAGTTCTATAAAAACGATCACACCTTCTACAAGATCATAGTCGGTGATTTTAATGCCAAGAGAGGACCAAGAAGATCGGCTGAAGAACTCCACATTGGGACCCATGGCCTAGAATGGAACGAACAGGGTGAGAGACTATCTGAGTTCATCATGTCCACCAAGACCATTCATGGGAACTCACAGTTGCAGAAAGCTGAAGCGAAACGTTGGACATGGGAATCTCCTGGCGGACAGTTCCACAATGAAATTGGCCACATCATCTTCAATCGATGGTTTTGTCTGCCCGATGTAGCTGTCTTCTCCAAATTCCAAACAGGATCGGACCACTGTCTCCTTCGTGCAAAAATTCTACTTCCCGCAATGGGGAGAAAAGGCTGCAAAGTTTAAGAAGAGAACTCCCAGAACGACCACCAACTGGGAACTCTTTGGCACCATTGCAGCAACATGGGAAGATACCATCATTGACAACATCGATGAAGAATACAAACGACTGGTTCAGCACCTCCATGATTGTGCGAAGAATGCCAGAGAGAGAAAGACACAAAAGGACGCCTGTCTTCAGAAACTCTCGAGCTCATTCGCCAATGTGGCAAGGCGCGAGCCTTAGGAGACCAAATGCTAATGTCCAAGCTTGCTAAACGGTGCAGAGAAGCGATAAAAAGAAGACCTCATAGACAGAAGAGCAGACATACTGGAAGATGTAGCAGAAGCGGGAAAAGCATTTGCACTGCACGCCTGTCCTTTGCCAACTATAAGACCAAGATGACTGCCCTCCGACGCCCTGATGGATCTATCATATCTTCCAGAAAGGCAATGGAGAACATTATCCATGACTTCTACTCAAATCTCTTTGATAGCCACATCCTCCTGCCCACATACCAAATTCCACAGGATGGATATGTCATTCCCAACGTTCTCCCTTCTGAAATCTGACATGCCATCTCGTCAGTAAAAGAAAGGGAACAGCACCAGGCCCAGACAAAGTCAGACCCAAACACCTGAAGAATCTGCCGTTGGTATTCATCAATACTCTAGCTCGGCTCTTCACACGCTACCTGTCCGAATGCAAGGTGCCTTCCCAATGGAAAACCAGCAGGACAGTTCTACTGCTCAAGAAGGGAGACATTCATGACATTGGCAACTATCGCCCCATCTGCCTGTTGTCCGTCATCTACAAGCTGTTTACACGAGTCATCCTGAACAGGATTAGCAGAACACTAGATGAAGGACAACCATGCGAGCAAACAGGCTTCCGGAGAGGATTCAGCACAATCGACCATATCCACACAGTAACAAGGCTCATTGAGATTTGTAGGGAGTACAAGATGCCGCTCTGTCTCATGTTCATTGATTTACAGAAAGCCTTTGATTCTGTGGAGACTGAAGCAGTCATCGAAGCCCTAGCTAAACAGGGTGTTAAAACCCAATACATCAAGATTCTTCATGAGCTGTATTACGGATTCACCACCAGGATCTCACCATTCTACAAAGAAGTGATCATTAATGTGAAAAGAGGGGTTTGACAGGGTGATACTATTTCACCAAAACTCTTCAGCGCCACCCTCGAGAACATCATGCAACAATTAGAATGGGAAGGAATGGGAGTGAAGATAGATGGTTGGCAACTACACCACCTCTGCTTTCCTGATGACATTGTTCTAATAACACCAAACATTAGCCAAGCGACACAAATGCTGGCTGACTTTGACCGAGAATGTGGAAAGATAGGTCTAAAGCTGAATCTCAAGAAAACTATGTTCATGAAGAATGAACTAGTATCAGAGGCCCCATTCACTCTCAATGGAACAAACATCTCTGAATGCAGCAGTTATGTGTACCTAGTTCGAGAAATCAACATGATGAACGACCGAAAACCTGAGCTGTGCAGGAGGAAGAGAGAGGCATGGAATGCCTTCAAAGGCATTGAAGAAATAGCTAAAAGGGAAAAGAACCTCCGGCTCCGGGCACATCTCCCTTGACTCCACTGTTCTCCCTGCATTAACATACGCCTCAGAGACCTGGGCCCTAGGAAAGCAGGATGAGAATGCTATTTGGGTCTCCCAAGAGAGGAATCGAAAGAGCTATGCTTGGAATATCATGCCTCACTCAAGTGAGAGAAGGAATCCTGAGTTCTGACCTCCGTTGCGATTCCAGAATCAGGGACGCTGTCTCGCTTGCCAAGGCATCGAAAATCAGATGGGCTGGACATATAATGCGATTTGGAGACAACCGCTGGACTAGAGCCATTACTGACTGGATCCCACGGGATGTCAAAAGATCACGTGGCTGCCCACCTACAAGATGGTCAGACTTCCTTCTAAAGATCCTGAAGGAATGGTTTGAGGCTCTTCATATTCCTGAATCAACCAGATGCCATTGGGCTACATTGGCATGTGATAGGGTCCAATGGAAATGTCACTGGCGCACACTCGAGCAAATCGATGAATAACGGGATTCAAGTGATCAAGTGATCAAGTGATCACCACACTGGAAATTTTTGGTTTAAGATTGGAAAGGATGGCTTGGGGCTTTCAATTGTCAGCCAGCTAAATACAGGTGATTAAAGAACAGCAAATTTTTTTGAAAAAAAGTAGAATGCTTTTATAAATTCTTACCTGTTTTTAATAGTTGCTCATTTGTTACACCTGATATTTGTATTTAATGATAGGTAGCTTATAAAACAAAATACTTGCAAGTCACAACTCACCATGAACCATAACTGGTCAGTATCTCCAGGAAGAATGGCCAGAGGCACAACTTCTATAGCTACTTCCTGTGGCTTGTGCAGGCGGCCATATGCCAGGTTAACAAAACTGCCCAGTTTAGGGTCAGGTCTTTGTCAGAAACTTTCCCATATATATGTTGCAATGATCAATGTGGTTGTAGACGGCTATGGGAGCTGGTGTGTGCATGGGGGAAGGTAGTCTTTGGTGCGGTAGGGGTACGCTGGTGGTGGGACTGGTGTTGAAGAATGAATGCATGTAACAACTGTACTGCAAAGAAATCTGTAAACATGATGTTTTATTAAAGAAAAAATAATAATATAGGTAAAACCAACCAAAAGCTAATATTAGGGAACCTCAAACTGACATATGAAAAAATAGCTGTTATCATTGATCAAAAGTCTTCTTTTCAAGAGCTCTGCTCTGACACTAAAAGACAAAAAGCATTATAACTTGGGTCAGAGTAATAGTACAAAGGGTAAGGTGCTGGCCTTGCATATGGCCAGCCCCAGTTTGATCCTTGGCCTCCTGAGTCTTGCTGGGAGTGATCTCTTATCATAGAGCCAGGCAGAAGCCCTGAAAACTGCTGGATGTGGCCCTCAGAGCAAATAATATTGTAATTGTACACATAAATTTTTAGTTTAAGCAATTATAGCTATATGTGTTAAATTTGTACTGACTCACTTTTTAAAAGGATAGAGGAACCTCCACATATTGAAACTTCAAAAGGACTCAGGAGAAAATTGAAGCCCTAGCAATATGAAAGGCACCTTACATTCTCTCAGTGTGTGTATATAGTGCAAGCTGAAATAAAACTATTGAGAAAAGAGATACCTCAGAGAGCAGTGTGGAAATGTTAGCAGTTAGACAAATATATTATAATGGGAGTATTTCTAAATTAGGAAAGCAGACTACTGCAAGAGTACGGAGGAGCATTATCCTGCTGGGAATACGTAGCAGAAGACAAGACATACAACCTGAGGCCTTATAAGCAGAGAATTGAGAGCAACAAAGAATCTAAGGAAAGATGTGATCAGAATAATATGACCAAGAAGATATGGACGGAAACTGGCACAATAATAGCTTTACAATAATCTAGAACTATTTATTTTTTTTTTGTTTTCTCCCCATTCTCTTCCTTTTTTTACTGTGATTGTTGCTCTCTTTGGGGCTTTCAAACTTGATTGAAGTGTTAGCACATGCTTCATAGGGAGAATTAGTGCCTCCTGGAGAAGAAACAATAATACTTTTGTTGTTGTCTTGATTTGTGTAGGGGGAATTCTACCATCCCAAACAGTGCTCAGGAGATTTGAGAACACTCCTGGTAAACAGTCCAGCTCTGTAGGCTGATGAGTTGGCACCAACCTAGTGTGAGTGTTCTGCTGATGCCACAAGGGCCACACTTACTAGTGTTCAGGGATCATGCATACATTACTTTGGATTAAACAAAAAACCCAGCTCATTAAATTCCTCCCTTGCTAAATATGTCTGCAATTATAAAAAAAGCTGGTACTTAGGAATCCTGAAAAGTCTGTTTATTAAATTGGATTAACACGGCATCAGCCTTCAATTACAATTTCCTTGGAATGATAAAGAATTGGTTCTCATTAGTCTGTTATTCTCCTGCTTCTCTGCTATTCCAGATCAGGCCTGCCTCTAGCTGATATCACTGGAATTAATCCAAAACAGAAGGCAGAGGCCATCTCTTTTGAGCAAGCTCCACACAATCTCCACACCCAACCTGTGTCTTATAATCAAACCTGCATTACAGCTCCTGAAGTGCACAGATCTAATCAACAAATTACACACTGCTTACAGTTATTAATCCAGCCACTTGTTGAAGAAAGGCAAGGGAAGAAACCTCAGTCTAATCCCTCAACTTCTCCCAGGGCTTCTATCTAAAAAAGATTCACCTCCAGCACAGTAATCACATTAGAAAACAACGGAAAAAACATGTAGAAAACTACCAAGCTCTATGAGTGAAGATAATATCATCAAAGACAAATCAGCACCAGCAAATCCTTAGGTAATGTCTTTAGTGCAATATAATTAGGATGTTCATGAATTCAAAGAAAGAAAAATGTATGAGGCAAAACAATAGAAAAATAATCACTTGTATCACTTGTCTTCCCTGTTGATCATCGATTTGCTCGAGCGGGCACCAGTAACGTCTATATTTGTTGGGAATGAGGACCATTATTGTTACTGTTGTTACTGTTTCTGGCATATTGAATACTCTACGGGTAGCTTGCCAGGCTCTGCCATGGTTCTGGGTTCATCCCAGGGGCCCAGTCTTTTTCTATGTCAGACCGTCAACCAACCAGGGCCTACAGGGCAGAGCCCTGAGCATTGACAAGCCTGACTCCTGTCTGCCTCCTGTCAACGAGGATGGGCACTGCAGCCACACCTGCAACACCTTGAGGGGCAGGAATGGCTGAATAATATTTTATTATATGGATACATACAATTTGTTTATTGACAGATGATGGATATTTTGGTTCGTTTGCTTCTGTGCTACAATGAGAAATGACAGGAATGAAAACCATGTGTGTGGGTGATATTAAAAAGTCAACAGAAACTGGGACCAAGTGATAGCCCAGTAGCTAGGGCATTTGCCTTGCACGTGGCCTATCCGGTTTCTATCCCCAGCACCCATATGGTCCCCCCAAGCACTGCCAGGAGTAATTCCTGAGTGCAGAGCCAGAAGTAACCCTGAACATTGCTGGGTGTAACCCCAAAAAAGCAAAAAAAATAAATAAATAATAAAAAAGGCAAGAGAAACTTCTAAAATAAAATTACTAGAAGTTAGCTATAATATATATATGTATACACACATGTATACATATATATATGTATATATATATATATATATATATATATATATATAACTTAGATCACTTGTCTTCCTGTTGTTCATCAATTTGCTCGAGCAGGCACCAGTAACATCTCCATTTGTCCTGTCACATGCTAGTGTAGCTAAACGGCATATTCTTGCTCCAGAAAGACGAAGAATCTCAAACCATTCCTTCAGGTCATGGGAATGAGGTCTATAATTGTTACTGAATTTTGGCATATCAAATACAACACAGGTAGCTTGTCTGGCTCTGCCGTGCAGTTGGTACACTCTCAGTAGAAGGTTCTCATCTTGTGCGTTTACTGATCAACTGCAATGGGAAGAGATAGGCTTTTCTCTTGGGTGGAACTCTAATAACCTGTGGAGTCCAGATGTTGAAATATATATGCATGTTTGTATAAATATTTGTATATATACATATACACATACATACATATATATTATATGTAAGAATATAAATATGTAAGTATATAAATATATATGTATACATATATGTATACATATATATGTGTACATACATATATATTATGTAGAATATTTATACCAGTATAGAATACATGGTCAGATGAGCCTGCCACATTTAGACTACCCCCTATCTATGAAGTGACCTGCAGGAGGCAATCCAGTGTAGATGCAGAGGCCTAGGCTTTTAGGGTATCCTGCAACTATATATATATATATATATATATATATATATATATACACAATAGTTATAAATAACTATATATATAGTTATATATAACTATAAATATAGTTATAGGCTTTTAGGTGTCCTGCAACTATATATATATAGTTATATATAACTATATATAACTATATATATATAGGTGTCCTGCAACTATATATATAGTATATATATATATAGTTGCAGGACACCTAAAAGCCTAGGCCTCTGCATCTACACTGGATTGCCTCCTGCAGGTCACTTCATAGATAGGGGGTAGTCTAAATGTGTCAGTCTCATCTGCTCATCTGACCATGTATTCTATACTGGTATAAATATTCTCTCATGCTACCACAATCATCATGGGACTAGCTAGATCTTACCAGCATATTTGCCTGTTCACGTTGGATCTCTAAGTAATTAGACCAGAGAGAAATGCTGTTTGCCTCCAAGCAAGCAAGCATGGCTCCCTGATAACTCAAAGGCAACTAAAATACAAAACTACCGTGAAGTAGACTGAGACTCTTGTGAAGGCTTGGAGAAATATTTAACTGGCACTAGTATTAATCTTTGGTACAGAGACATGCTATATCAGAAACCCCCTTCTCTACCCTATAAAGGCAGTTCCAGGCAGATCTTGGCTCAAGACATTAGGTGAGGTGCTGGGAGAAATTACCTGAGGACATTTGATCCTTCCCGCCAGGGAAGTTACATTTAGCTTATAGCTCCTCCCAGCTCTGCTAGGGAGGTTTTTAATTAGCTCTGGGTCCTTGTAAACAGCCAGAGGGTCTCCTGAAGTTGCTACAGTTCTATAGAGCTATTTTCCTGTTTTCATCTCTAGATAGCCCAGCCCAGAATAGGCTGGGCTGGGGAGTCTGGGTGGATTATTGCTATAAAATAAGCTGCAAGAAGAAAGAAACTCCTTCTTTTCTCCCTTTTTTTGCCATTTTCAGCTTCCCTTGGCATTTTGCTTCTCTGTCCTCTCCTTCTCTGTTGGGCCTTAACACGTGGTGGCAGCCATCCTGGCCTACACCTGGCTGGGGCCTAGCTGGGACCCCAGAGTCCAGAGGTTTTCCCTGCTCTTGGATTGTATATTGGAACCTGTGATAGTAAAGCCCTTTTAAAACTGCATCGGATATCTGAGTTTTCATCCATTCCCCACATTCTTTGGAGGTAGAAGGTAACTTGCTTCCCAGCACTGTTGGGGACCCTGGTGGAGACCCTGACAACCCAACTATATACACACACACACACACACACACACACATCACTTGTATCTTTTGTCTATATATATGTCTATATATATATATATATACACACACACACACACACACACATCACTTGTATCCTTTGTCTTTCTGTTGATCATCAATTTGCATGAGTAGGCACCAGTAACATGTGCTAGTGTAGCCCTAGGGCATCTGCTTGCATCAGGAACACGAGCCTCAAACCATCCAGTCAAGTCATGGAAATGAGATCCATAATATTTACTGTACTTGGCATCTTGAATACGACATGGGTAACTTGCCAGGTGTTGCCTTGTGGGTGGGTTACTCTCGGTAGTAGGTAGGCTCTCAGTTCATTTATTTACTGATGAACTGTGTGGCCGCCGCAGCTGCGCACAACAGAGAGAACTGGTAGTAGCTCTGCCATCTGTATCTATGTCTCTGGTTTGAGCATACCCGGCTTGAAATAGGCTTCTCTAGTGTGGGACTCTGATGAGTGGAGCTTGAGATCGGCTTTTCTCTTTGGTGGAGCAATGATGAGCTGTAGAGTTCAGATATTGAAAATGGCTGCCATCATGGTGCAGGGGTTCCTCTGGCTTGTTCTAAGGCTCCTATGGGGTTGTTGGGCCAGGCTCAGAATTCACCCTCCCTCCCAGATGCCTAATGATCAGCGGAGCACATGGAGAACCCATGGAAGATCTGCCCATGTATCTGTGGGTCATATATTTATATGAGTTCCAAGATGAGAAGGAGGAATCTGGTAGGTAATTTTTGGAGGGAGGTAGAAAGCAGTTTGAAAAGAAATGAATAGCATACTAGAGAATATGAGTTAAGTTCATGAAAAAATATTAAAATACATTGGAGTCCCTAAAGAACAGGAAGCAAATATAATGAAGATATATTTTTGACCAGCAGTCTTTTTAAATTCGGCCCAGGTATGCTGATCCAGAGACTCACAGACATGGGACAGAGCTGCTACTGGCTCTCCCTGTGCCCAGCTTCTCACGAGGCACCTGAGAGGGATGGCGCGTTCTAACCCTGGCCTGCCACCACAGCAGAGCCTCGCAAGAAGCCAGATGACCCCCCCACTCCATCAGGGCCTCCACTTTCCACATCTGGACTTCCCCCTCATTAGAACTCCACCCAGCAAACCAGCCTATCACAACACGGCTCACGCGGCCACTTGTGGCCGTAGGGTTCATCAATAAATGCTGGATTTAGAGATGACTACAAGAGTATGCTACCTGCATGGTAGAGCCTGGCAAGCTACCCATGTCGTATTTGATATGCCAAGTACCAGTAACAATTATAGATCTCATTCCTATGACCTGATGGAATGTTTTGAGGCTCTTTATGTTCCTGGAGCAAGCAGGTGACCTTGGGCTCTACTTGCATGAGACAGGACATATGGAGATGTTACTGGTGCCTGCTCGAGCAAATCGATGATGAACAGGAAGACAATGATACAGTGAAGACAGTGTTTGGTGCCAATAACAGTTCCATTTGACCCTATCACTAGCCAATGTAGCCCAATGGCATCTACTTGCTTCAGGAATATGAAGAACCTCAAACCATTTGTTCAGTGCTTGACAAAGAAGTCTGACCATCTTGCAGGGGGGTAGCCACGTGATCGTTTGACGTCCCGTGGGATTCAGTGGTAACAGCTCTAGTCCAGCGGTTGTCTCCAAATTGCATTACATGTTCAGCCGATCTGATTTTTAATATCTTGGCAAACGAGACAGTAAATCTGAATTGTTGCCGGAGGTCAGAACTCTGGATTCCTTCTCTCATTTGAGTGAGGTGTGATATTCCAAGCATAGCTCTTTGAATTCCTCTTTGGGAGAACCGAAGAGTGTTTTCATCCTACTTTTGTAGGGCCCAGATCTTTGAAGTGTATCTTAGTGCAGGGAGAATGGTGGAGTAGAAGAGATGTGCCCAGAGCCAGAGGGTCTTTGTCCTTTTTAACTATTTCTTCGATGCTCTTGAAGGCATTCCAGCTGCTCTCTTTTTCTTGCACAGATCAGGTTTTAGGTCATCCATCATGTTGAGTTCTCGACCTAGGTACACATAATTGCTGCATTCAGAGATGTTTGTTCCGTTGAGAGTGAATGGGGCCTCTGGAACTAGTTCATTTTTCATGAACATTGTTTTGTTGCTTCAGATGTAGACATATTTTTCCACATTCTTGGTCGAAGTAAGCCAGCATTTGTACCACTTGGCTAATGTTTGGTGTTATTAGAACAATGTCATCAGCAAAGCAGAGGAGGTGCAGTTACCAACTGTCTATCTTCACCCCCATTCTAACCCATTCTAATTTTTTTCATGATGTTCTCGAGGGTGCCGCTGAAGAGTTTTGGTGAGATGGTATCACTCTGCCGAACCCCTCTTTTGACATCAATGATCACTTCCTTATAGAATGGTGAGATCCTGGTGGTGATCTGTAATACAGCCCACGAAGGATCTTGATGTATTGGGTTTGAACGCCCTGTTTGGTTAGGGGCTTCGATGACTACTTTGGTCTCCACAGACTCAGAGGCTTTCTGTAAATCAATGAACATGAGACAGAGCAGCATCTTGTTCTCCCTACAAACCTCAATGAGCTTGGTTACCATGTGGATATGGTCGATTGTGCTGAATCCATTTTGGAAGCCAGCATGCTTGCATGGTTGTTCTTCTGCCAATCCTGTTCAGGATGACTCGAGTGAAAGCTTGTAGATGACGGACAACAGGCACATGGGGCGATAGTTTTCAATGTCACATATGACTCCCTCCTTGAACAGTAGAATTGTCCTGCTGGTTTTCCATTGGGAAGGCACCTTGCATTCAGAGAGGTAGCATGTGAAAAGCCGAGCCAGTGTATTGATGAGTACTAATGGCAGATTCTTCAGGTGTTTGGGTTTGACTTTGTCTGGGCCGGGTGCAGTTTGCTTCTTTACCAATGAAATGGCATGTAGAATTTTAGAATGGAGAACGTTGAGAATGACTTATCCATCCTGCAGAATTTGGTATGTGGGCAGGTGGATGTGGCTATCAAAAGAGATTTGAGTAGAATTCCTGGATAATCTTCTCCATTGCCTTTTTTGGAAGATGTGGTAGATTCATCAGGACATTGGAGGGTAGTCATCTTGGTCTTAAAGGTGGAGAAGGACAGGAGGACATAGCAAATGCTTTTCTTGGGTCTTCTGTACCAGCCAGTATTTCTGCTCTTCTCTCTTTGAGGTCTCATTTATCACTTCTCTGCATGGCTTTGCAAAAGCAGTTGGTTGCCTGAGGCTCGTGCCTTGCCACCTTGGTGAGTTTCAGAGTTTTTTGAAGACAGGCATCTTTTTGTGGCTTTTTGTCTCTCGGCATTCTTCGCACAATCATGGAAGTGCTGAACCAGTCGGGTTTATTCTTCATCGATGTCATCAATGATGGCATCTTCCCATGTTGCCACAATGGTGCCAAAGAGTTCGCAGTTGGTGGTCATTCTGGGAATTCTCTTTTTTAAATTTTGCAGCCTTTTCTCCCCATTTTGTGAAGTAGAATTTTGCACGATGGAGATGGTGGTCCGATCCTGTTTGGAGATTTGGGATGACAGGAACATCAGTCAGGCAAAACTGTCAATTGCATATGATGTGGTCAATTTCATTGTGGAACTGTCCACCAGGAGATTCCCATTTCCAACGTTTTGATTCAGCCTTCTGGAACTGTGAGTTTCCATGAATGATCTTGGTGGACATGATGAACTCACATAGTCTCTCACCCTGTTCATTCCATACTAGGCCATTGGTCCCAATGTGGAGTTCTTCAGTCAATCTTCTCAGTCCTATCATGGCATTACAATCACCGACTATGATCTTATAGAAGGTGTGATCTTCTTTATAGAACTACTCCAGATCCATGTAGAATTTCCCATTTTTTTCTTCCTTGTGTTTGGATTGGGTTGGAGAGACAGACATGGGGCAGAGCTGCTACTGGCTCTCACTGTGCATAGCTGCTCATGAGGTGCCCGGGAGGGTGGCAGGTTCTAGCCCTGGCACCCCACCCCAGCAGAGCCTCACAACAAGTCAGACAACCCTGCACTCCATGAGGACCTCCATTTTCCACATCCGGACTTCCCCCTCGTCAGAACTCCACCCAGCAGACCAGCCTATCACAGCCTGGCTCATCGAGATCCACCTTGCTACAGTCTTTTTAATCCGCCCAGGTATGCTGATCCAGAGGCAGACATGGGGCAGAGCTGCTACAGGCTCTCACTGTGCCCAGCTGCTCATGAGGTGCCGGGAGGGGTGTCAGGTTCTAGCCCTGGCCCGCCACCTCAGCAGAACCTCACAACAAGTCAGACGACCCTCCACTCCATGAGAACCTCCATTTTCCACATCGGACTCCCCCTCGTCAGAACTCCACCCAGCAGACCAGCCTATCACAGCCCGGCTCATGCGGCCGCAAGCGCCATGCAGTTCTTCAATAAATGCGGGATTTTGAGATGACTACAAGATTGTGCTACCCCCACGGGCAGAGCCTGGCAAGCTACCCGTGTCGTATTTGATATGCCAGATACCATTAACAATTATAGACCTCATTCCCTGACCTGATGGAATGGTTTGAGTCTCTTTATGTTCCTGGAGCAAGCGGGTACCCTTGGGCTTTACTTGCATGAGACAGGTCATATGGAGATGTTACTGGTGCCTGCTCGAGCAAATCGCTGATGAACGGGAGGACAGTGATACAGTGAAGACAGTGTTTGGATTTTTTGCATAGACAATTAAGTTAGAAACTGCTGGCAGTGGGCCACATCTCTTCAGGTGTAATTGTTATATCTGGTTTGTTATGCATTCAAATGAATCAATGCTCAATTCCATGTTCATGTTGACAAGGGCACCAACACCTCTGACACCTGTTTCATCACATGTTCCGAGGAACAGTTCTTCTCGGTGTCAGAAACAGCATGATGCTATTGACACCTCCTCATCTCGGTCAGACCAATGATGTCGTACTTGATCTTTTACGCTTGCACCATCGGATCCTCCATATGTACTTCCAATGCCAGCGTACATGCATTGAAAGTACAGTCATTTTAGTCCTTCTTCATTTTGGCATCCTAGTTTGGCCCTGAGATTTTATCAGACACTCCTTGTCAGTTCTTCTTAGTGCTGCCGTACTAAGGTCTCTTTCAGGGTCAGGGAAATAAACATTGTTATTACTGGTTTTGGCATATCGAATACACATTGGACAGCTTGTCAAGCTCTGCTGTGCGGGTGGTATACTCTTAGTAGTTTGCTGCGCTCTCTGAGAGGTGTGGGTAGAACATTCTTGGTAATTTGGAGATAAACCCAAATTTATCTCCAACTCTACCAACACGGAGACCTGGTAGCTGCTCTTCCTGGTATATCTGCATCTTTGGTTCAAGCATTCAAAGAGGAAATACTTTCCTCTGAAAGGGGGTCTCTGAAGGGTGGGTCTCTGTAGGCTGAGTCTCTTACAAGCTGGGATGGAGATTGGCTTAGTCTCTTGGGTGGAGTTCTGATGAGCTGTGGAGTGTGGATGACAAAAAATCGTTGCCAGCATGGTGTTGGGGTTCTTCTGGATTCTTCTGAGGCTCTATTGGAATGGTGGACTTGGGACGGAAGTCACTCTCCAGAAAATATATTAGTTAAAGAAATTATTGAAAGTTGAGAATCAGACACAAAGAATCAAACCTTCTGATTCAAGAGGTCCAAAGGTTTCTAGTGAAAATAGGTTTATTTATGAAAGACCCAAGACACATTGGTTCAAAATAACAATCCAAAAATAGGAACAGAATACTGAAAGCCGTAAGATCAAAAGGAACTTACATACCAAGGAAAGCCCATTTCAATAATGAACAAATAGATAATTTATATTGGTTAAAATCACTCAGTAATAAATCAACCCCCCAAAGTGTACATTAACACTGCATATCACCCTGACTGATTCACTAAACATGGGGAAACTCCCACAGATTTATTTCTCTTCAGGCTGTTCTTAGAGTTCCAAATCATGAGAAATAGACATTTTCATGGACTTGGTAGAGACTTTGATCACTATAAATAATAGTAAAATATTGTAGGGAAAGAGGAAGCTGGCCATAACCAGGAGGCAAAAATAGTGTTCTTGTCCTTATCATCCCAGTAAATTTCTGCTCATCCCTACACAGCTCCCAGGAGCTTTGCCAGCGGTCAAGATTTAAAAGATGAATGAGATGTGATCTCCTTTCTTGAGTTTATAATGGTGTGTTTTTAATCATCTGAGTGACTTCAGTAAAATTTTAACAGTTGGAGCATATCTCTGGGGAGAGAATAAGATGAAGATTTTTTTTTCTCAAAACATAGCAAGAACTCAGGATGCAATGTAGTGAATACTCCAGACACATATTGGTGTAAGGGAGGTCAAAGACAACTTTAGTGAAGATTCGTTTTTCTGATGGAAAGATGCCAGAAGAGTACTACAATCAACGAGCATGAGAAAGAAAATAAACAGGAGACAAAAAAACCCAGGGATTATTTGAGGAAGAGGGTCAACAGGGCACCAGAAGTAAGAGGAAAGTGCTCACACAATAAACTCTATCTCTCAATAAACTCTATTTCTGATCTCCAGTTGTGACTGATACATGAGGACCAACATATTAGTTAAAAGAATGAGTAGAAATTGGCTAAAATCTGAGAGATATTAGAAAATATTGATTAACAGGATTATTACTTAATAATATTGCTTAACATTCTTATGGAGGAATGTTATATACCCGGCAACATTTTTTCATTATTTTGTGAACAGTAACTAAGTGCTTTCAAAAACAGACACTTATCTTTATCTTTAAAATGTGGATAATGTTGTGTCTGATATATCACTTTAAGATAATCACTAAAAATAAAAATGAGAAACTGTCAACAAATTCACACTCAACAAAACTAAAATAGTTTTGGTGATTCATCTATAAATTTTCGTTGTAGTAATATAGAATTTTGGATGTAGGGACCAGAGCATTGGTAAAGCAGCTAAAGCACTTGCCTTGCAGGAGACCTCCCCTGATGAGTTTGATCCCTGGCATCACATATGGTTCTCTGAACACTGCTAGAAATTATTCCTGAGTGTGGAACCAGTAGTAATCCCAGGAGTGCCTGTCTAAAAAAAAATCAGATGTATAGCTTCACATTCTATATGTAAGTCTCACTCTATCCAACACCAGAATTCCAGTGATGTCACATCAAAACAACATAAACACTACTTTTAAACTATGGTGCATCTACACAATGGAATACTACTACACAACTGTTAGGAAGGATGAAATCATGAAGTTTGCTTATAATTGGATGACTATGGAGAGTATTATGCTGAGCGAAAAGTGTCAGAAGGAGAGGGACAGACACAAAGATTGATCTCAGATGAGTGTAGGGTAAATATTTTTTCCTATTCCATGGGCTGTCTTTGTATCATGGTCATCATTACTTTGAATTGCAGAAAATTATTAGTTTAATATAGCCTGATTTATTTATCTTTGCTTCCACTTGCTTGGTCAATGATGTTTCATCCTTGAAGATGTCTTGATTTTTAATATCATGGAGAGTTCTGCCTATGTTTTTACCCATATACCTTATGGAATCAGGTCATATCAAGGTCTTTAATCCATTTTTATTTTATTTTGTGCCTGGTATTAGAAATAGGTCTGAGTTTAATTTATTTTTCATGTAGCTGACCAGTTTTCCCAGCACCAGGTTTTGAAGAGACTTTCCTTGCTCCACTTCATATTTTTACTCCTTTGCCTAGATCATTTTGATAGAATCTGTGCCAACTTACATAACCACTAATGATGCCATTATTTTGTTTTTCCCACATCCCTGGCCACACCTGTTTTCCTGATATCATAATATATATTCTACTTGAATGAATAAGGCTTATTCCCAGATAGTTATGTGAGAAATTTATTGGGCAGATGCAGTGACCTTTAAAAAGGGGTTCTTAACTTTACCTATAGGATAAATTTGCCCGTGGTACTAAACTGAATTATTTATAAATAAAACTGGGGAAACTTTGTACATATATATTTTCATTTAATTCATATTCACAGAGGCACCAAGTGATTCTCTTTGAGGGAAGAGAAACTTTTAAGAATGTTTTCTTTTTAGAATTTTTCAGTTGGCACACATTGCTACGGGAATGTTATAATTATTAAATGTCAAAACATCCACACTAAATAAAGAGTGAGACGTTTTAAATTTTTTATTGTGCTAAATCAGTTTTATTCATCCATCTGCATAGAGTAGGCCAACATAATGTTCTTTTTGAGCATGTAATAATGCTACATGGAGACATTCACTGTATTCTATACACACTCACTGTTTGGTTCAAGCTTAGGTGATTTTCAGTGCACTGAGAAATTATTTTGGGAAGAGTTCCTGCTCATAGACTTCAGTGAATAATTTTCAACTTTAACAACATTTATGTTTTATAGTTAATATATATGCAAATCTTTATGTGGATAAATACTATAAAATAGTTAATTAGTATCCAAGAGCCATTAGTCCTAACAAGGCAATAGAAGGTTACAGATTTTATTTTGACTCAGTCACTAAACTAGAGAGTATAGAAAATTCATTAACTTTCCTAAATCTATTTCCAGACAAAGGGTCATAAAGGACTTGACTAGTCAATGCCTATGGATTGATGATTCTGTACTTTGAACAATTTTGGGTAAAGAAGAAAAATTCTGGTCTTTATTTTTAGGTTTATGCTATTCTTTTGTTTGATTTTTGTTTGGAGGCCACGCCTGGAAGTGCTTAGAGCTTAATCTTGGCCATTCACTTACTCAGAGGACCCTATAGGGTTCTGGGATCGAACACTATTTGCTGATGCCTGGCAAACGATGCCCAACCCACAGAACTATTCCTCTGGCCCCAAGAAAAGATCTGTTTTGTTTATGTTTTGTTTTGTTTTGAAACCTCAAAGCTAGTCACTTGCAACTTTAAATATTTTGAAATATAAAATCTTTATTACATAAATGGTTTAAGTTGATTATTAGGTTAAACATGTTTATGCATCATACTGAGGAAGTCAGGAAAAACTGTTTTGAAAGTAGCCTGCTGTAGCCAGTTACATGCTGTTGGTTCTGTCATATGCCTGGAGAACTGCTGTCATTGACCAACGACTGCTTTCCTGGAGAATCCAAATTAATATATCAGTATTTACAAAACAGAGTGTTAGACAAGAATTTCTATTTTTAGCCCACTTTAGTCATAGCCTGTAACTATTCTGTGACTACAAGAAAATCTGGGAACACGGAGGCAGTTACATTCTCTAGGACTGACAGCTCAAAGACAAGAACACAATGAATTGGCAAGGAGAAACCATTCATGCAGTCACAGATTGCTGACAAAATTTACTTGGGGAGAACAATGATTGTATAGGAAAGGAGTGCAGTGCAGTATATGCAGAGCATGAGAGAAGAAAGGGCATGAGATAAGAGGGAAGAGGAAGATCATATTCCAGATTATATGGGATGGAATGCTACAGCGTTCCTATGAACTAAAGCAGAGGCAAAGCTGTAAGTCTTACAGATACCAAAGGTGTCAGTTTCCTATGTTTCAAGCTATCTGCCAGTAATTGTGTTTAACTTTAACTTCTCCTTCTGTTTTTCTTCTCCTACCTATTAGTCACATTATCTCCTAATCAGGCACAGCAACTTACAAAGTTAAACCTTCTGATGGCTTTGGATTTTGTATTTTTAAGTGAAATAGTTCTTTACTCTTTCCTTTATGTCCCTTACATATTTCTATGTTAAAGCAATGGCAGTTTTGTGTAGACACAGGAAGACAGTGCAATGCTTTTATAATTTAGAGTTAACTAATTCAGAAATATTTTCTCCTAAACATCCATAATATTTGCTTTTCTTAAACCCAAATTGCCCTCAGATTGACCTTAATTACTATACCCCAAAGGAGGGTTCCTCCGTGGGGTTTGGATAGACCCTGGGCAAGGCATGAGTAAGCCATACTGGCCTCAATGTTGGACAGGCTAAATGCCAAAGTATTGTAATAAGAGTACAGTCCTGGAACAAACTCCTACATGATCCATAAAGAAAAGACTGAGTAAGGACCATTTTGGAGTTAGAAAAAACTGACTTGGCATGAGTCTGAGATATATGATGAGATATCCCCAGGAACACCCGACCTCCATTGCTCTTCCAGAGTCAGGGACGCTATCTCGTTTGCCAAGGCATCAAAACTCAGATGGGCTGGACATGTAATGCAATTTGGAGATGACCGCTGGACTAGAGCCATTACCGACTGGATCCCACAGGATGTCAAAAGATCACGTGGCCACCCACCTACAAGATGGTCAGACTTCTTTGTCAAGACCCCGAACGAACAGTTTGAGGCTCTTCGTATTCGGAAGCAACCAGATGCCATTGGGCTACACTGACATGTGATAGGGTCAAATGGAAATGTTACTGGCGCCCACTTAAGCAAATCGATGAATAACGGGATGTCAAGTGATCAAGTGATCCCCAGGAAAATCCACCCTTTGCCATGAGTCCACAGAGAACATGTTAAGCTTATCCAGGGTGTAGATAAAAGTCTGGATCCCTTGCTGTATTTATACAAAATGACTAGAGATATTATTGAGAGACACATTTAAATGATTGTTTATGGGTTACCAGTAAAGGAAATGAGAAAGTGACAAGTCCCTAGGTGGAATTTAGTCCTCGGGCAGATCTCCTGGAAGGAATCTAAGTGCTGTTGCCCTAGATTGAATTCCACCCTTAGGTGGATCCTCTAGAAGTTTGTCCCTGGAAGGAAGGGGCTTTACATCTTTTCATTGTTTACCACCTGTCTGTAACTCCCAAGCCAAACCCTTGATGATGCCTCTATACTAGCTCTCTTTACTTGAGCTAAACAGCCACTTATTACCAACAAGCCTCTGGTCCCATTCCTTCATTCAGTGGCCCTGAATACACCTGGGGACCCCACCAAACCACAACAGTTGCAAAAGTGACATGAGATATTTAGCCTTGATAATAGCATACATGTCATTGTATTGATAGACTAACGATAAAGGAATCTAAAAATGGTTTCAGTCATTTACCACATTTTTGGCCAATTCTGCATTTTTAGAAGCCACTGATAGATGCAGCCCTTTGCAGCTGCAGCTGAGTTTTAAAACTGCTTCTTTTTTTCTCTTCAGTCTGTTATCAGAAATTGACTGAACTAAATTATTGCTCTTTGAACCATTTTCTCTTTCACCACAATTATTTCAAATCATAAGTTTTCTGGGCTAGATAGCCTAAGAATTCCATATAGAAACAAACAAACATGCTGAATAAAGTCCTTGTTTTCACTAAACTTTTTAAAATACTGGCATGAGAAAATATTTGAACTGCCAATATTTATGAAAACATGAAAAAAAACCTTTCTTATTTAATTTGACAACTTCTATACCTCCACTATTTTTGAAATTGCCTAGTTCTTCATTAAAATTGTCAAAATTGAGCTGTTACTTTTACATTTCACCCTAGCTCTGTAGTTTTTTACTGACTGGTTCTGAAGTGGCCTCATTTGTTCTGGCAAGGTGTTTGTATATATCTGCTGGATCAGATGAAACATACGCTCCTAGGGCTGAGAGCAGGTCTAACAGACTTGTGGCTAGTAGTAAGTTTTAATTGTTCATCCTCCCTGTTAGATTTTAGGACAGACCTAGTTGCTTCAGGATAAAGTCTCTTTGGCATTTAAAAAGGGGGCAGGTAGGGAACGGCATTAAGCTTTCAAATACAAAAAATCTTTTTATTTTTTTTTTAACTTTACAAGGGTCCCATGGTCTAGGTCATATTCATGCAGAGAGACCTCAGTGTATTTCTCAATTTCTATCTCCATAACTGTTTCTTCTAGGACATTTATCTTGGAATCTACCAATGCCCATGTTGCCCAGAACTGTGATGATATTTTCTCACCCTGTTTCAGTGCCTTCATACAAAAGGGCTTAATTTTGTACTGATTGTGTCCCATTGTCTTACCTCAATATGTGGGGTTATCATGTAATTTATTCACACCATTCAGATCCCTGAATTTGAGCGGTACATTGTAGCAAGTACGGAAATACCTGGGAACACAGACAGTTTCATAGTCCAGTGTTGATAGCTCTGACACAAACACTATGAAATGACCTGTGATCCATGCAGGTCACAGACTGCTGGCCCAATGGCAAAATTTACTTGAGGACAGCAATGGTTATATAGGGACAAAAGGAATGTAGTACATGTAGATCATGAGAGATGAGAGGGCATGAAATAAGAGGGTTTAAGAAAGTCAGATTCATGGCTGTGTGGTATGGAGTGGTATAGCATCCCGATGATCTAAAGCAAAGGCAGAGCTTTTACATTCACAGATATCAGGAGTCTCAGTCCCCCCATGTTTCAAGCCCCAGTCACCAGTAATTAATTGCAAGCCAAACTAATTTCTAAGAAAAGCCACGTCCCCTGGCACCAGCCCACTCACATCAAGGTCACGACCTAGAGCCTTCCCACAGGCCCTGCAGCCCAAATGGTCAAGTAGATATGCCAAAAAGAACTCTAGCAATCGTCCAATCTTAGGAAATACAAAAATACTGAGGATTATGATGAAGAGAGAGAGAGAGAGAGAGAGAGAGAGAGAGAAGAGAAAAGAGCCTGCCATAGAGGCAGGCTAGGGAGGGGGAAGGGAATTGGGGACATTGGTGGTGGGAAATGGGCACTGGTGGAGGAATGGGTGCTAGAACACTGTATGAATGAAACCCAAGCATGACCATTTTGTAATTGTATAACTCACGGTGGTATAATATCACTTGTCACTTGTATCACTTGCCTTCCCGTTGTTCGTTGATTTGCTTGAGCGGGCCCAGTAACATCTCTATATGTCCTGTCACATACTAGTGTAGCCCAAAGGGCATCTTCTTGCTTCAGGAACATGAGGAGCCTCAAACTATTCCTTCAGATCATGGGAATGAGGTCTATAATTATTACTGGTTTTTAGTATATCAAATATGACATGGGTAGCTTGCCAGGATCTGCTGTGGTATAATAACATATTTTTTTTTAAAAAATGAGGTTTCTGGACACATAGAATATCTAAAGGAGAGAATTGGCTACAGAATTGATGAGAAAACTATGAATCCAAGGAAGATGGTGAGTTACTTAAGAGAACAGCAACCACTGGTATCTATACCTATCACATTAAGGCTACAGAAAGAGGAGGTACAGTTAAAAAAAGATGCACAAAGAAGTGATTCAGAGAGGAAAAGATTCACCCAGTAAAAGATGAAACTATGTTAGATATATCTCACATAACCAGGCTCCTACCAGAGATCCTCTGCTTTTTGGAAGCATTGCCCAAAGCTGCAGGCAAGGTAAGATTATTATTTTTCCTTTTTTATCATCACCAATTCCCACCAAATAAATTACTTAGTAGGGCTTATGTAGAGCCTACTTACATGGGAGTTTAGGAAGCACAACCTATGGAGTGAGGCTCCAAAAATTAGTACAGCAAAAGATGTGGAGAAGGGAATAGCCCTTAAAACAAATAGGATTGAGCACTAAGCAATACATCTTGAATGAAGACTTTCAACACATGTTTGAAGTTGTGCTGGCATTTATGAATAATTCAGATGCAGCTCAGTTCCTTAGCCCAAATATATACTATTTTGTTTGTTCCTGTCCCTCTTTATCCATGAGGTTGTTTGTATATGACCAGAGCAGATAGATGGGTAAGTTATATGATGATGCCCTTGCAAGCAGACACCTCACTCTTTGTTGAGTGGGCAGGCTGCAGCCGGTGAGCCTGATCCTCTGAAAAAATGCAAGCATTCTCCTTCTCTGCTAGTTACTAATTATCACTGCTTATGAGTTATCTATAGCACACAACCTTAAGTTATCCTCTGCCTACTCATCCTTTGACTAGTCTGATGTTAAGTGTTAACCTTCTTCTTTATGCCTGTGTCCAGAAATGTGCGGGCAGTGGGCTATGTGAAAGCTCTGGCATACTATGGTCTGCACACCTAGCTTCGTTGGTCTCTGCAAGTGACATCAGTCTGTGCCTGTATGTGAATAAAATAAGGTCATATTCTGACATTTGGGACCACCAAGCCAGCAAGACCTGTGGTCCTCTGCACTAAGTGCCATTCTACAGGTAAATTCTATCTCTGCACCTCCAACCAATAGCGATCTCACATAATATGAAGAGATCTTCATGGACTACCGGGACTATATAGTTATGTGTCATGGAGATAGGGATCAAAGATAGGGTTGGAAGAGACTGCAAACATTTCTAATTTGACCTTATTCCAGAAAAATTAAGTCAGAGCAAGTCTAGGTTAGCCAGTTAGCAGACCCAAGTACTGTTTTTTTAGTTTGGTACTCTTTGCACATATATCTGAAGCAGAAGAGACTTGAAATGAATGCTCTCTCTAATCACAGAAAAAACGATCTGAAGAATGATCCATTTAAAATATTCAATGACAATTCAGAGTTTTGAAAAATAAAAATGATAGGTTAAAAATAGTTCAGTGAGTCTAATCATCAGAGAGATGCAAATCAAAACAACAATGAGATATCACCTCACACCACAGAGAATGGCCCATATCCCAAAGGGTAAAAGCAACAAGTGCTGGCGTGGATGTGGGGAAAAGGGGACTCTCATACACTGTTGGTGGGAATGTCGACCTGTACAACCTTTCTGGAAAAGAATATGGACATTCCTCCAAAGACTAGAAATTGAGCTCCCTTTTGACCCAGCCATACCGCTCCTGGGAATATACCCTGGAAAGCCAAAAACACACAGCGGAAACACAGTCCGCACTTTTATTTTCATAGCAGCACTATTCACAATAGCCAGAACCTGGAAACAACCAGTATGCCCGAGAACTGATGACTGGATAAAGAAACTATGGTACATCTACACAATGGAATACTATGCAGCTGTCAGAAAAAATTGAAGTTATGAAATTTTCCTATAAATGGATGGACATGGAGAAAATCATGTTGAGTGAAATTAGTCAGAAGGAAAAGAGAGAGACATAGAATGACTGCATTTATTTGCATGACATAAATATACCAGGTGATCTTACCAAAAGTGGAAATTACCACAAGCGCGTGGGAGTCAGAGGTTTGGTTAGATAGAGAAGGGAACATGTGTGAATAAATGTCTAAAGGTCTGATACCAACATAGAACTGAGCATTAAATACAGACAAAAATGCAAATGATGGCTTCTAAGTGTATCAGTGCAACCCACAATGTGTGGGAGAGAGGAGAGAGAGAGAGAGGAGAGAGAGAGGAGATAAAGAACCTGCCATTTAGGCAGGATGTGGGGGGGGAATTGGGGACATGGGTGGTGGTTGAGGGGCACTGGTGGAGGGCGGGGTGCTGGAACACTTTGTGACCGAAACCCCCAAGCGTGAACAACGTTGTAATTGTATATCTCACGGTGGTATAATAAAATGTTAAAAAAAATAGTTCAGTGAGAGTAAATAGGTATCCAAATATAGCATAATGTTGAGAACATAAAATTCAGTGACAAACATCCAAATATAGCATAAAGAGATCCTGCCTTTCTGGATTTTGTATGATTAGATATATCAGATCAACATGTTCTTTTTTCTCTAAAATGACTTTAGAATAAACACCTAATAATAAAGGCTATTCTGAGGAAGCCTTTATTGTGAATTCAGAAAGCTGCTTCAATGCATCAGATGGCTACATCAGTTCTTCAAGTATCTTTGTTAGTCACCTTAGCTAACACATAAGGTGAAGAGAAAGATTTTTTTTCTTAATCTCTTTCACATATACTACCACACATGATTTGGGAAGACAACAATTTGGGGTAGATCAGTAAGTTATATTTTAAAAGCAAGTTTTTAAATTCCAGATTTACCCAAGAGGTGTGAACTGAGTTTAATTAAATCTTATTTGCTTAAGTAAGTTGAAGAATGAGGTTATCACAATTTTTCATCAGCTGCTCTCAGCAGGATTTTTAATCGAAATTGTTCTGCTCCTGACAATAAGCACAGTATGCTAGAAAAAATTTTAGAAATTAAGGAGCAATATTCTCAACGTTCAAAAGAGAGCAACCTCACAGCTTCCTCTCATCTTCTTTTTAACTGCAGATTATTTAGGTAGGAAAATTATGCTGGCTAATATGGTAATCACCAAGAATGTTTATTAATATTTCCATGCTATTTCAACAAAAAATATTAAAAGTCCTGTGGGTTTGTTAATTCTTGACTTCTAAAGATTGATTTCTAGAATTTTAACAAGATAATAATACTGTGGTCAACAGAAGTAATTTCATAATAGAATAAAACCAGGAAAATGGTTATTTAAGGAAAAATAAATTATAGTTTCTAATTCGGCTTCTTTAAACTGAAAATCTGTGTCATTTATAGAAACAAGCTTACAAAATGAACTTGTTGGTTCTCATCAATTGCTTATTAGCCTCATTTTTTAAAATCATCTCAACTCTTATCAGACGCTAATAATTATTCACAATAGCCAGAATCTGGAAACAACCAGAGTGCCCTAGAATCGATGACTGGATAAAGAAGCTTTGGTACATCTACACAATGGAATACTATGCAGCAGTTAGGAAAAATGAAGTTATAAAATTTGCCTATAAATGGATGGACATGGAGAAGATTATGTTGAATGAAATTATCCAGGAGAGAGATAGATACAGAATGACTACATTTATTTGCACTGCATAAATATATATGTGCATATTGTGATGCCAATATCCAAGGTCAAGTAAAACATGACTTTGTATCAGGGAGGTCTTGTCAAGGGTGGAAATTCTCACAAACGTGTGGGAGTCAGAGGCTGGGTAGGACAGAGAATGGAACAGTGTGCTGACAATTGTCGAGGGGTACTAGTGCCAACCTAGAACTGAGCATTAAATACAGTCAAAAGCATACAAATGACAAGCCTTTAATGTATGTTTTGTAGTACATAGTCTGGAGGGTAAGGAAGAGAAAGAGAGAGAGAGAGAGAGAGAGAGAGAGAGAGAGAGAGAAAGGGAAAGAAATGGGGAACCTGCCATGGAGGAGGGCTGGGGGAGGAGGAGAGGGAACCGGGTAGTTGGTGGTGGGAATTGGCACTGGTGGAGGGATGGGTGCTGGAACACTGTATGACCAAAACCCAGGTATGAACTTTTTAATTGTGTATCTTTGTGATTGTGTATCTCATGGTGGTATAATAAAATATTTAAAAAAATATCAGATGCTAATAGCTAGCTGAAGATCACTTTAAAAGATAATCAGATTTTTCACAGTAACTATAGTTATATTTAAAGAATCGCTTTTTAAAAACTCCATAATCACAAAATTATATTAGATTTCCATGATGTTTATGGCTTGATTAATCACACTTCCCTTTTTTTTAATGAGTTTCCAATGTCCCACCAAAACAAAAGCAGTCTTTGATCACAACATGAAATATGAACTTCACTTTTTTCAAAGTTCTTGATACTCTTTCAAGTATAAATAGTGTTACAGAATGGACCAGAATTTTTTGGGGTTTTGATTTTTTGTTTTCTTTTTTTTGAACCACACCCAGCTATATTACTGAACACAGAGCAGTGTGTTCAGGGATTACTCTGGCTTCTAGAATTTGTCTTTAATCAAATATGGTTATATGTAAAAAAAGATTGCTGTAAAGGAAGAATTTATTGTTCTAAATTCTTACACATGGGAAGCATAAAGAAAAAAGGTAATAATGAGAAAGTAAAGGGCCTGCCACAGGAAGAGGCCATGAGGAGAAATCGTGTCAATGAAGCCTTAGGCTCTTGGGAAGTTGGAACAGGTAAAGCAATGAAATAGAAAGGTTGGTTTTGTATCATTTCAGTATGGCATGGGTTGTGGCAATTCATAGCTGGTACTGGTGTAATTACTGCGGATGGCTAGTGGCCAAGAACTTATTGTCTCTGATAAATAAGGTAGTTAAAATATATGGTCTCTGTATTTATTGACTTGCAAGTACTTGTAGAAAAGTCATGTATTATCTCTGTGAATTGGCTAGCACTTGGAAGGACATTGTCTCCAGAGTCAACATGCTAGGATTACAACCCATTAAATAAGAGAGATGCTATGGACATAGGTTACTTATGTTTGTAAAAACTCATGATTTCACCTATCTTATCTAAAAGCATACGTTACCACAATATTGTAATTCACAATCCCGATGAAAGAAACTTAATTTATTTCAGAATAGGTTTGCTGCTCTGCCATTCCAGGTCAGGCTAGCCTCTAAATGACATTACTAGAACTAATCGTGCGTGGGAGGCAGAGCTCCTTTCTATGGGCGAGGTTCCAGAAGCCTCCACAACCACCGGTGCCACATACACTACAGCTCCTCGAGCATGCACTTGATCATTAATCACTTGACAGCCCGTTGTTCATCGATTTGATCGAGCAGGTGCCAGTAACATTTCCATGTGACTCTATCATGTGACAGTGTAGCCCAATGGCATCTGGTTGCTTCAGGAATATGAAGAGACTCAAACCGTTTGTTCAGGGTCTTGACGGAAAAAGTCTGACCATCTTGTAGGTGGCGGCCACGTGATCTTTTGACAACCCGTGGAATCCATTTGGTAATGACTCTAGCCCAGCAGTCGTCTCCAAATCACATTACATGTCCAGCCCATCTGATTTTCAATGCCTTGGCAAATGAGACAACATCCTTGACTCTGGTACAGCAACGGAGGTCTGAACTCCGGATTCCTTCTCTCGCTTGAGTGAGGTGAGGTGCACCAGATAGGACGATTACACTTGAAGAGATGTGGCCCACTGCCATCAATTCCTATCTTTGCTATCTATGCACCAAGATCCACATACAAAGAAGATGAAATTGAGAAATTTTACATGAAACAGGAGGAGTTCTATAAAAAGGATCACACCTTCTACAATATCATAGTTGGTGATTTTAATGCAAGGATAAGACTGAGAAGATCGACTGAAGAACTCCACATTGGGACCTATGGCCTAGAATGAAATGAACAGGGTGAGAGACTATCCGAGTTCATCATGTCTACCAAGACCATTCATGCGATCTCACAGTTCCGTTGCACCTCAAAAAAATGATTGCCAAGTTACAAGACAGTCATAGAATGGGAAAAAATTGTCTACGAATACCCATATTGTACCCATTGGTATCTACCAATACCCACATTCTTTGTCAAGACCTTGAAGGAACGGTTTGAGGCTCTTCATATTCCTCAATCAACCAGAAGTCATTGGGCTACATTGGGACATGATAGGGTCCAATGGAAATGTCACTGGTGACCGCTCAAGCAAATTGATGAATAATGGAATTCAAGTGCTCAAGTGACCCATATAAGGGGTTAATATCCAAGATACATAAAGCGCTGGTAAATTTACAGTAAAACAAAACATCCAATTGCATCAAGAAATGAAGAGAAGAAATGAACAGAACGTTCCTCAAAGAAGAAACACAAATGGGAAAAGACACATAAAAATGTTCTATATCACTAATCACCCTTCTTGAACATTCACGACATCGGCAACTATCGCCACATCTGCCTGTTGTCCGTCATCTACAAGCTGTTTACACGAGTCATCCTGAACAGGATTAGCAGAACACTTGATGAAGGACAACCATGCGAGCAAGCAGGTTACCGGAGAGGATTCAGCACAATCGACCATATCCACACAGTAACCAAGCTCATAGAGGTTTGTAGGGAGTACAAGATGCCGCTCTGTCTCACGTTCATTGATTTACAGAAAGCCTTTGATTCTGTGGAGACTGAAGCAGTCATCGAAACCCTAGCCAAACAGGGTGTTCAAACTCAATACATCAAGATCCTTCATGAGCTGTATTACGGATTCACCACCAGGATCTCACCATTCTACAAAGAAGTGATCATTAATGTGAAAAGAGGGGTTCGACAGGGTGATACCATTTCACCAAAACTCTTCAGTGCCACCCTCGAGAACATCATGAGACAATTAGAATGGGAAGGAATAGGAGTGTAGATAGATGGTCGGCAACTACACCACCTCCTTCGCTGATGACATTGTTCTAATAACACCAAACATTAGCCAAGCGGCACAAATGCTGGCTGACTTCGACCGAGAATGTGGAAAGATAGGTCTACAGCTGAATCTAAAGAAAACAATGTTCATGAAGAATGAACTAGTTCCAGAGGCCCCATTCACTCTCAATGGAACAAACATCTCTGAATGCAGCAGTTATGTGTACCTAGGTCGAGAAATCAACATGATGAACGACCTAAAACCTGAGCTGCGCAGGAGGAAGAGAGCAGCATGGAATGCCTTCAAAGGCATTGAAGAAATAGCTGAAAGGACAAAGAACCTCTGGCTCAGGGCACATCTCTTTGACTCCACCATTCTCCCTGCATTAACATACACCTCAGAGACCTGGGCCCTACGAAAGCAGGATGAGAATGCTATTTGGGTCTCCCAGAGAGGAATTGAAAGAGCTATGCTTGGAATATCACACCTCACCAAGTGAGAGAAGGAATCCGGAGTTCTGACTTCCATCGCTATTCCAGAATCAGGGACGCTGTCTCATTTGCCAAGGCATCGAAAATCAGATGGGCTGGACATGTAATGCGATTTGGAGACAACCGCTGGACTGCTTGAGCCATTAACTACTGGATTCCACGGGATGTCAAAAGATCACGTGGCCACCCACCTACAAGATGGTCAGACTTCCTTGTAAAGACCCTGAAGGAAAGGTTTGAGGCTCCATATTCCTGAATCAGCCAGATGCCATTGGGCTACATTGGCACGTGATAGTGTCCAATGGAAATGTTACTGTCGCCCGCCCGAGCAAAGCGATAAATAATGGGATTCAAGTGATCACTAATCACAGGAAGATGCAAATCAAAATAATGAGATATCATCTCATACCAAGAGCCCTCGGAGTTGCTCAGGCTATATGACCATACTCGGGCTTTGTTTCAGGCCGGGTTACCCTCACTCAGTGTTATACTTTGTTATTTTTTTTTCTTTTCTTTTTCTTTTTGGGTTGCCTGGCAAGCTACCCATGTCGTATTTGATATGCCAAATACCAGTAACAATTATAGACCTCATTCCCATGACCTGATGGAATGGTTTGAGACTCTTTATGTTCCTGGAGCAAGCAGATGCCCGTGGGCTCTACTAGCATGAGACGGGACATATGGAGATGTTACTGGTGCCCACTCGAGCAAATCAATGATGAACGGGAAGACAATGATACAGTGATCATCTCATACCACAAATACTGAAACATATCAAAAAGAACAAAAGCCACGGTGCTGTCGTAGATGTGGGCCATAGAGGCAGGCCGGGAAGCGAGGAGGAAATTGGGGACATTGGTGGTGGGAAATGGGCACTGGTGGAGGGATCGGTGCTGGAACACTGTATGACCGAAACCCAAACATGAACATTTTTGTAATTGAATATCTCATGGTAGTATAATAAAATATTAATTAAAAATTAGAGATTTACAGTTGGGGAAAATGAGACACAAAATGTCTGAATAACATGCTCAGTCTTTCAAATATTTTGGTAAAGCAAAGAGTCATTCTCCTCGATTTAAATCTGTGTTTTAGATACACTTGATCTCTTGTCAGGGTTAGTAGGATGTTTCAGGGGAAGGACTGAGCTCTCTAAGAGCATTGTTGGTGCATTGCATGGAAGGAGACCTGATGTGCTCTCCATCCATGTGGGTGAAATGACATTCTGGTATGTTCATTCTCATTGCAGATTGCATACATACATTTGGTGTTTCAAACAGGTATCATCCAATGTATGTAGGAAGACATACAATAGATGAATAAAACTTCAATTTGGCATTTTTTTTCTTATTCAGCACTTTACATAGGCTATCTCTAAGTTTCAGTTTATTTTATGTACCAGAAATACTAAAAATTTCAGTTCTATGCATCAGAAACCTTAAAAATTGGGCTTGAATAATGATAAAGCAGGTAAAGTTCTTTCATATGGTTTCCAAGCATATGGTTCCTTGAGCACTACCATAAATGATCTCTGAGCATAGAGTCATAAGCAAATCCTGACCTCAGCCAGATGTATTTTATTTCCCCAACACTCTGGTTCCAAGCCTCCCCCAATACACACACACACACACACACACACACACACCTAAATTAAATATTGCCATGTGACTGGCAAGGTTTGGATGAAAGAATATATGCAAAATATTTGCAAGGTTTCTTGGAAATCCTACAATATTATTATTTTCCATAGAATAGAAGTCATATCTTATTTATCATTCTGTACTTTGTATATAGTAAATCATTTGGCACAAAGTGATTGAACAATATTTCTTTGTTAAATAAAGGCAAACATGTATAAGTGACAGAACTGTTTCCTCATTTGTTCTTACTCGTGACTGTACAAATAAGCTCCATAAGTGCAGTCTAATCATTTCTTCTCTTTGTGAATACTCTTCAAGAATTCCCAAAGTACTTTCCTCCACAGTATCTCATGCCAAACAGTTTCCCATCAGGATATCATCACTTCCTACTTTGGTAGCAGTTGCAGAAACTCCGACTAAAGTACTTCATCAAATTGAGGGTTGAATAAAAATCTAACAAACTCAGAGCATTCCCAGAAGAGTGCAATAAAAATGGATTATAAAGACCTCTGCAGAAAGGTTAAGAGAATTGGGATCATTGTGGCTAGACCTATTGTTGGGAAGAAATAATTTTTCAAGAAACAAAATGAATGTTTTGCAAAACTTTATGGTTACCGTGAGCTGCACCACAGAGAACAACCAAGAAAGAATTTTGATGACTTTCCTGTTTGGCATTAACAAGCAGTCTCTCCACCTTCCCTGCCCAAGGGATTGTAGCAGGCACTTGCTCTGTGAAAAATATGTATTATATTAGGACATCCTGTCAAGAGTCTTGTGGTTCTCAGGCCCTGTGAGGTCACTGGGGCAAGGCAGAGAAGCAGTCATTTTAACTAGTAAAAGGTTAGCTTGTATTCAACCCTGAGTTGTAGCTTTCAAGGGAGAAGACTACGAGCCCAATTTACTAGAGATTCCAAAGACATTTATAGGCATTACACGTCCATTCTCTGGACTCCCAAGACTTCCAGGGCTAGCTATTTGTAATTCTACTAGACTTTTCATACATGCATGATCAGTGCACTCATTCTATATTTTTAAATGTTTTAGGCTTGAACTCAATTTATTTTTTAAAATTTTATTATACCACCATGAAGTACACAAGTACAATGATGTTCTTGATTGGGTTTCAGTCTTACATTTTTCAGCACCCATCCCTCCACCAGAGTGCACTCATTTTAGTCTTGTTCAATCACCATAGATTTTCATATCAGTGTATGTGAAATAAATTTTACAAGTTTTGACAGGAAAAAAAAAGAAAATTGGAACTTGGAAACGGGTGTTGGCACTACTATTATGATTATGATATTCCTTCTCTAAGCCCTAAAATCATGCTAACTTTTCATAAAAGCCAAGGTTTTTCCATTATATTCTATATGCAAGACATTATTGAACACTGGAAAGACTATAAATTGCATATATGTGACTCTTTTCAAAACAGGGTCAAAACACAGGTCAGTAAAGAACACAGACAAATCAATAGGCAATTACAGTGTAATTCTGTGAGACCAAATGAGAAATAAACCTAACCTAGAATTGGGGGGTGGGGTGGGGTCTTGCAAAGCATTTTAGAGAATGTAATCTCTCTGTAGAGAGTGATCTATGAAAGGTGAATAATTCTGATCAGTTACCAGCTCTCCCTGTGCCCAGTCACTCACGAGGCTCCCGGGAGGGATGGCGGGTTCTAGCCCTGGCCTGCCACCCCAGCAGAGACTCCAACAAGCCAGATGACCCCCCCCCACACACACACACACACTCCATGAGGGCTACCATTTTCCACATCCGGACCTCCCCTCTCGCCAGAACTCCATCCAGTAGAAGAGCCTATCACAGCCTGGATCATCGACACTCACCCTGCAGCAGTTTTTACAATCCAGCCCAGGTATGCTGGTGCAGAGACTTACAGACATGGGGCAGAGCTGCTACCACCTCTCTCTGTGCCCAGCCACTCACGAGGTGCCGGGGAGGGATGGCGGGTTCTAGCCCTGGCCCGCCACCCCAGCAGAGCCTCACAACAAGCCAGACAACCCCCACTCCATGAGGGCCGCCATTTTCCACATCCGGACCTCCCTCTTGTCAGAACTCCATCCAGCAGACGAGCCTATCACAGCAGCTCCGCGCTGGCCTCAAGGTTTATCAATAAATGCTGTATTCAGAGGTGACTGCCAGAGTATGCCACTCGCACGGCAAGCCTGGCAAGCTGCCCATGTCGTATTGATATGCCAAATACCAGTAACAATTATGTTAGGTCATTCCCTTGACCTAATCTAAGGGATTGAGGCTCTTTATGTGTTTGGAGCAAGCAGATGCCCCTTGGCTTTACTAGCATGAGACAGGACATATGGAGATGTTACTGAAGCCCGCTCGAGCAAATTGATGATGAACGGGAAGATAGTGATAGTGATATCTACAACCTGTTTTTTGGTCACATTATCAGTTCAGATATTTATTATTTGGACAATAGCATTCACCTATTCTCAAACCATTTAATAATTTTAAAATATTTTAATTATTACCTCCATGATCTGGCCATTACCATGGTTTAGGGAATGAAGAATATTTGTAGGTAGGTATAATGGAAATGAAATCGTTAGCATTAATTATATGGCAAATGTTGATGCTATTTCTTGAGTATTAGAGAACAACCAACTTACATATCAAGGTACTCCTATTAAGAGGTTTTATGGAAAAGAACCCACGCCTCATTTTAATGAGAAAGAGCTGCCAACTTATACAGAGAGCCCATGGTATTTCCTTGGCTTTGTTGCACTATTATCAATTGATATAATTTTTGTGATTTAATTGTAATCTGAATGAAGCCCTGATGTGATGATATACATATTTTTGGAATTAAGTTTTAATTGCTCAAAATTTAAACAGCTGCAGTTGGTATTTTACTTGATACATAAAGGGATTATCAGGTGGTTTCCCCTTCTTGGAGAAAGTGCACCTATGCCGAACTCTGGGGGTTCTGCCATCCATACTGTACTGACTATAGCTGACAGATTCAGACCTTGATTTTTAGGTCCAGGGTAAGTCAATTATTTCCTGTCTAATATTCTTTATTTGGGTGTTGGAGGGGGAGATGGTTTGAAACATACCCAGAAGGTAGAACTCAGGGCTCACTCCTGGTTCTTGAGTACCTTGGGCTGTACCAAGGATTTAACCAGAGTCAGCTGCATGCAAGGGGATTTTGAGTGGGATAAGAATGTTAATCAGTATCTCTTAGCAGAACCCAGTGCAGAATATGTCTGGAACATTCAATATGAACAGTATTTCTTCCCCTGGTCTGCATAGAGAATGTACAAAGACATATGTAAAGTGCATGAGAGAAAGAAGGCATAGGGAGAGAGGCCTGCATGTATGGAGCTACCATTATTCTAAGGTCCAGTTATTTTCTGTAATTACTGCCTTGCAGTAATTTGGTTACATGAAAGTGAAACAGGACAATATTCTTTCATAATTTCCTGTCTTCTGCTTAAACTACATCATGGTGAATTTTGTCCCTTTTAGCTGAGAGTTCTAGAGATGGTGTGCTTTTAGTATAAGTAGTTAGAAACCTGCTAATTTACCATTTGGCAGAGATGATCATGGAATGCAGCAGAAGAACTCACTGACCTCTTTCTTCAACAATCCTGCTTTTTGGGAAGCCTTTTGGGGACTTGGAGAGTCTAAGATTGTCATACAATGAACTCACCTGTTGATGCACTCACAACCCAACTACAGGATGGCAGAGCATCAGCTGGTAACTATTTCCAGGGCTTATTAGTAGGAACAGTAAAATGTGGTATTTTTTTGTGTGGCCAGACTAGACTAGGATCCCAACACTTCTGTTTAAGGGTATCTATGTGACATTTTGCTAATCACTCTCTTAGTTACTTAGTTATTCTCATCCATAAAATGAAAGCCTCATTAGGGATAGTTGAAGAGGAGTTAACAGAATATAAATTCTTATATTAAGAGTTGTTAGTTTCAGTAGATTATTGGGCAGAACAGTGCCGGAACACATACTAATCACTCAATAAATATTTCCAATTATTGTGATACTAATTAAGTCTACATACAGGAAATAAATGTGTTGGATCTGTAAAATGGATGGTGCCAACTTTTCAGAAGTGTGGTTACTATAATACTGATGTGAAAAACACTTGTACGGTGATTCAATGGCCCCAGAAGAGAGCTAGTTAAGATAAGGAAAAATGATGATTAACACTCTGCTTGTACACAATTCCAAAGTCATGCTCTAACCGTTCCTCTCTGAGTAAAACAGTAGCAAGATAAAAAAACATGTAACAACACCCCTGAAACCTCACAATAATATTATGCCCCATTTCATCCCAGAATCCTACTCCAGGGGTTTAGTTACTGACACTAAACAAAGAAACTTAATTATACCAACCCAAGTTTGCCCTGAAGTTACATTTATGTTAAATATAAAGGTAATAGATTTTTTTCTGTTCACGACTCTTTATTTTTTCATAGGTTGAAGTAAAAGTTGCTGGTCATAAGACTTGAAAGTCAACCACAGTTCTGTAATTGTTGTTTTCTTTCTACTTGTCCAAATTTCCCTCCTTGCAATTGTCTGACTATTTATTAATACTTGCTCCTCTACCCATTTTAGTGAGAAATTTAAAACAAACCTCTTAAATTTTACTTCAAACATCTTTGAATTTCAGTTCACACTTCAAAAAACCAAGAGCACTCACATCTCCTATAAGTACATAATAAATGGTTACTGCTGTTAATAACTGTTACCAAAAATGGAGTATCAGCTAGTAAAACACCAAAGTGATGATTCTTGAAATGAGAATGAAAGATAACTTTCATCAAACACAGATGAATTTTTCACTCATAGTTTTTCATACATAGCAAAGCACTCTGTTTCACCATAAAGTTCCTGGCCTTCAGTGGTAGGAATAAAGAATGTACTGATCAAATTATTTTTATAGATACCAAGTTACGAGAGTTACTGTAATGATATGTGAATGCTATGTGAAATGGTATTTATATTTTGAACTACTAAAGTGTCATGCAAGAACTTAGAAATAACTTTGCTGAAATTAGGAATCAAAATATTCTAAAATTCCAAACAACTCTGTTCACAAAACTCAATGTGTTACAATGCAAATCCAGGTGTGACAATGCAAAAATATATACTAAACATTCAATTTTCTAAAATACAACAAAAATAACAGCACCGAAAAGTGTAGAGAGATCATTAAACTTTATAAATTTGCTAGTTTTTACCTTAACATATCAGGCCAATTATAAGGAATAGGATTAGAATTGGGGATTGCAGGGTTGAGATAGCAAATATTTTTTCCAGATGAAAAGGGAAATAAAGTATGTTTTGGCTGTTTTGTTTTGGCCAGTTGGCAAGATTGTGCCTATTGGCAGGGTATAGCTTATTTTAAAGATGGGGATAGTCTAGGTAAGATTTTCCTTAAGGTTCCTAGAGATTTGGGGTATTATCTTTTTTTAGTCTCACTGTCACTGTATCACTGTCTTCCCGTTCATCATCGATTTGCTCGAGCTGGCACCAGTAACATCTCCATATGTCCTGTCTCATACTAGCAGAGCCCAAGGGCATCTGCTTGATCCAGGAACATAAAGAGCCTCAAACCATTCCATCAGTTCATGGGAATGAGGTCTATAATTGTTACTGGTATTTGGCATATCAAATACAACGGGTAACTTGCCAGGCTCTGCTATGTGGGTAGCGATTCTTGAAGTAATCTCTAAATCCAGCATTTATTGATGAACCGTGTGGTCAAGGGCTGTGATAGGCTGGTCTGCTGGGTGGAGTTCTGACAAAAGGGAAGTCTTTGAGACTTTTTCAGTCTCATTTCACAAAAAAATGCTGTTAAGTGTATATAGATAATTAAATTTAGGAAATTTGCTCATTTGGGGCCCTCACTAATATCAGGCCTACTTGGAGTTAAGGCTAATGTTAGAATTGGGGCTATGTCAGGGGTACACTGGGCACCCTGACAAAATCTGGGAGCAGAGTCAGGGATCCCCTTCTGCCCAAGGGGATAAGTGGCTGTCATATAGAAAAGACATGAGAATCCAGCAAAGTTTCAAAAGGTGCTACCCTCACAGGTTCTGGTATACAATACAACAATAGGAAAATCCTGGACTTTGGGTTCCCAGCTGGGCCCTGACCAGGTGTAGGTTTAAAACCCTAGGCCAAGATAGCCGCTGCCATGTGTTATGTCCCAAGAAGAAAGGAGGGAAGGAGAGCAGAGGGGGAAGGCAAAAAGGCAAAAGGCAAGAGGGAGGGAGAGAGAGGAGGAAGAAAGCAGGTTATAGCTTTTGTATGTTTTCAATACAGATTGCCCACACCAATGGGAAGCAGTTAGGGTCAAATCCCCTCAGATAACTACTCCCAGGACCTCACCTAGGTCCATTGAAATGTTAATGCTGCCCAGCCAAGATCTATCTTGGAAGTGTCCCTGCAGGGTAGAGCGAGGGGAAGGGAATATGAGATGAACTGTATCTCAGAATACAAAGGCAAGCATCTGTACCAATGGATATTCTACAGCCAGATATATATTTCTCCATGCCTTCATAAGATTCTTGTCTTCACCTCATAGTTGTTTTGTATATTAGCCTTTAGACTTATTAGGAGGCAAACAACATTTCTCTCTGGTCTAATTATTTAGAGGTCCAATGTAGCCAGGTAAATATACTGGTAAGGTCTAGCTAGTTCCACGATGATTGTTGCAGCATGAGAGAAAATATTTATACCAGGCAACATAGAATCACTGTCACTGTATCACTGTCTTCCCATTGTTCATCGATTTGCTCGAGTGGGCACTAGTAACATCTCCATTAGTCCTGTCACAAGCAAGTATAACCCAAGGGCATCTACTTGCTCCAGGGACAGGAGGAGCCCAAAACCGTTCTTCAGGTCATGGAACTGAGGTCCATAATTGTTACTAGTTTTTGGCATAACAAGTAAATAAAACACGGGTAGCTTTATGGCCTAGGTGGTATAGTATCAGTAAAAGGCTCTTAACTCGAGCATTTACTGATGAAATTTAAAGGGGGAAGATCAGGTTTTCTCTTGGATGGAGTTCTGAGGAACTATGGAGTCTGGATGTTGAGAATGACTGATTGCATGAAGTGTGGTTTGCTCTGGCTTCTTGCTAGGCTTACTAGTATCAGTTAAAGCCTGTCTAGAACTGTTTACTATGTATAAATGTGAAAGAAATTGGGAAGAACCTTATGCAAAATTCAGTATCCTATAAGAATATACCGCGTCGGCTTTGCGGCTGGGACCAAGGGACATGTGGGTCTGACGTGGGTGGGTCTCTCTCTTCCGGGGCAACCGGCATGGAGGCAGAGGAAAGGGCAGGGCCCAAAACTCCACTCCAAGGAGTGGAGGACTGAGCACTGCCAGGTATGACCCAAAAAGCATATGCAAGACAAATAAATGCCTTATCCACCACACTATTCCTCTGCATTGCTTAAGAAAAATGTCTGTGTTTTATTTCACAAAAAGAAAAAAAAAACATATACAATCCCTTTCTCAAGAAAATTGTGACAACTTGGCTTATTTGGTATTTAAGATTTAATACCTCACACTTTATAGTAAACCAATTATTTATTAGCTGAAACTACTGAATTGCTTTTTTTACCATTTTTTAGAGATTACTTAAACAAAAAATTGCATACCCAGATAATCACTAGCACAGTAACACAAGTGCTTAAACAGATGCATATATTTACATTACCAGCCATTTCCTTTTGATATAACAATTTTACTTTATTTTAATAGATTTGAATAAATTCCTTTGGTTCTAATAATTACCTAAACTGAGTTAACATATAAATAAGAAGCTTTAATAATCAAAAAGCCATTTTTCTACTGGATGTTATAAAGAATACATGGTACAACATAGAATACATGGTAAAATATACTGCCACATGTCAAACTATCTTCCACCCCCAATCTACAAAGTGGCCTGCAGGAGGCAACTCCAGGAAAGATGCAGAGGCCCTGGGCAACTGTGTACTGCAACAGCGCTAGTGCTAGGTCAGGGATGTGGAGTTTTACGGTAAAAAGTGTTGTTGGGAGCTGGAGCAATAGTCCAGTGGGTCAGACATTTGTCTTGCATGCGGCTGACCTGGTTCAAACCCTGGCATACCATATGGTCCCCCACACAGTACCAGGAGTATTTCCTGAGCACAGAGCAGGGAGTTACACCTGAACATCACTGGGTGTAACCCAAAAAGCCAAAAGAGAAAAAAAAGTACTGTTTTCCAAGATACAAAGGGAAGTAAACAATTTTGAGATTGTTAGGTTTGGGCCCATTAGTAGGATTGTGCCTATCCTAGAGTGATACTACTAGTAGTATCTGATCAACTGGGTACATGGAGTCCATTCCAATGCAGTATATGACTGACAATAAATAAAATTCAAAGTACAGGCTGATGGCAGTGTAGACAACTTTATTCAGGGTGAACAGTGATTATATAGGGGAAAACAGAATTAGATACATGAGGGATGAGGGCAAGTGGTAATTGAGAGGCAAAAAGTTAGATTAGTGGGTACATGGAGAAGATTGGTATAAGCAGAACCAAAATTATATGTCTAGATTCCTCAGGTATCAACGTCCCACATTCGAAATCCAGTCACTAATAGTTGCCAGTAATTAATATATACTAATCTCCGGGTGATGCCATTCTCCTTGGTGCTACTCCATCACCCCTTTCCCAGGTCCTGGGAGTGTTGTTCTTGCAGTTCAAATGATCCAGTTGGTTTAAGAACTTTGCCAGCAGGTACTCCAACATCTTCCCCTTTTGTGTTTTATAAACAAAGCAGGCCAGTATAGATTTTCAAGTGGGAGGCCTGCACATGGGTTATTTATCATCTCAGGAGACAGAATCCTAAGGATAATAATGCAAACACAATTATCAATACCACTCCAATACTTATTATGTCATAGATTTAACTTTGTCATCCGGAGTATGGCTGTAAAGCTTGTAAGGTATTGGCAATTCCCTGGGTCAGGTCCTCATATCATAAACCAGGTAGTTTTTCCTGAAAAAATTTAAGTATTTCATCCTGGAGGACATGGACATAAAGGAGAGGTTTCCTTTAAGATTTTGTAAGTGAGGGCCTGGAGGAATAGTAGAGCAGGTAGGGAGTTTGCCTTGCATGCGGCCAATCTGGGTTCAATACTTGGCACCCCATACAGTCGTCCCAGAAGTAATTTCTGACTGCTGAACCAGGAGTATCACCTGAGCATCACCAGGTGTGACCTTGTATCACTTGTCTTCCTGTTGTTCCTCAGTTTGCTTGAGTGGGTGCCAGTAATGTCTCCATTTGTCCCTGTCACGTACTAGTGTAGCCAAGGGCATCTCACTCCAGGATCATGAAGAATCTCAAACCATTCATTCAGGTCATGGGAATGAGGCCTATTATTGTTACTGTTTTTGGTATATCAAATATGACACGGTAGCTTGCCAGGCTCTGTGTGGGTGGGATATTCTTGGTAGTAGGTAGGCTCAGTTCTTATTTATGTGTAACATAAAAAAGTAAAGAAAATAATTAAAAAAGGTCTTTAATTAATATTTGAAGTTTTTACATTGGTGGGCAGACTCATTGTACTGCTCAGGGGTGACAGTAATAGAGGAGCTATTGCAATCAGAGAGAAGACTGGCTGTATATTCTAGTGCCTGTCCCTGGACCTAAGATAACGTGTGTTGCAGTCACTATTCTGTATTTTGGTTGACAGTGAATTAGAGAGTCCAAAAATGGCGGAAATTATTCTGTTTGCTCTCAACAAAGTTGTGGGTCTGGACAGATGTCTTCCAGACAGTTCCAGCAACTGCTGCTGTGGTTGTTATAGCAATCAGTCCAATAATGGGAGTAATTAAAAATCAAAAAAAATCTGCAAGAACATCTAAAACTTTGAAGAAGACATCTATGAAGAATCATTGTGCAGAGGAATATTTCCATTCACTATTCAAGTATATAGGCAATAAAAGATGGGATCTGGCTTGTAACAATACAATACTATGACAATTTAATACAGACTATACAGAGGCATTTATGCATGTATGCAAAGTACAATCATTACAAGTAATGGTGTCAATGTCTCATAAAAAATAATAGACCCACTAGCAAAAACAGGGATTTTTTACACAAGCAATGATTGAAGATGTTTTAAGATTAAATTCACAGAGGGATGAACCGTAGTCACTCCCAGAAAAATTTCCTAGCCAGAAGTAACCAGGGTGCAAAGCTGAAACATCTTCCATAAATCCTTTTGCTCAGGTGTAAGGTTTAATTTTTAACAGCCCTGAATTGCAGCTAAGCTAATTCTCCATCATGCTACTCTGTAATTCTGCCTCCCTGATGATTTGAAAAAAAAGATGACTCATAAAGGTGAAATCCCAGTGAGGATAAGGATGAGAATGACAAAGAGCAAAATCATCCTGTCAGAGTTACTGAGAACAAATCTCCCATGGGCCCTCAAATCAATTGTGTCAAAATTAGATCTGAGCAAAAGCTTTCCTTTGAATGAACAACATTCCTTCCAATGAGAAGGGGTAGGTATCTAATGCTTAGTGGAGATGATATCACAGACGGAAACATCAGGGCTACCCATATCTGTAAGACTAGAAGGAGTGTCAGTGGAATGCATATTAAGCGAGGCAAATGACATTACATTGGGAGAAAGAGGGAGGTTGTATTAGGGGAAGAATATAAAGCCATCGTGATAGTACAGGCTCTGACAAGGAGGTGAAACTAAGCAGATAGGGCAAAGAGAA
>JAJIBD010028414.1:0-20201 GCA_021461705.1 Cryptotis parvus
GGAGACTCTCAGACGTGGGGCAGAGCGGTTCTTGCTCTCCCTGTGCCCCAGCCGTCTCATGAGGCAGTCGGGAGGCATGGTGGGTTCCAGCCTCGGCCCACCACCCCGGCAGAACCTCACAACAAGCCGACTGACCCCCCCACCCACTCCATGGGCGCCGCCATTTTCCACATTGGACTTCCTCTCATCAGAACTCCACCCAGCCGACCAGCCCATCACAGCCCGGATCATCGACACCCACCCTGGAGCAGTTTCTTTCTCAATCCGCCCAGGTATGCTGGTCCAGAGACTCTCAGACATGGGGCAGAGCGGGTCCTTGCTCTCCTGTGCCCAGCCGTTCATGAGGCAGTCGGGAGGCATGGTGGGTTCCAGCCTTGGCCCACCACCCCGGCAGAACCTCACAACAAGCCGGACGACCCCCCACCCACTCCATGGGCGCCGCCATTTTCCACATTGACTTCCCTCTCATCAGAACTCCACCCAGCCGACCAGCCCATCACAGCCCGGCTTGGGCCGCCATGCTCCCGCGGTTCATCAATAAAGGCTTTATTTGGAGGTGTTTATAGAGTATGCCTCCCGCACGGCAAGCCTAGCAAGCTGCTCGTGTTGTATTTGATATGCCAAATGCCAGTAACAATTATATTAGATCATTCTCATGACCTAATATAATGGTTTGAGGCTCTTTATGTTCCTGTACCAAGCCGATGCCCTTGGCTCCTACAGCATGTGACAGGACATATTGAGATATTACTGGTGCCCGCTCTAGCAAATAGATGATTAACGGGAAGATCGTGATCGTGATCGTGATCGGATTTATCAGTGTTCACCATATAGAGAAATTATATGAAATAATATATAGTTCATGTAATTGTGGGATCTGAGAGTCTGAAATTACTTGAGCAGACTGGAAGGAACTCAAGAAGAGAAAGAGTTTATGATGCTAATTTGAGTCTGCAATATGTACCCAAAATTCAGGCAGGTTGTATACTGTGTAGTATTCTGGATGGAACTCTTACTCAGGAAACGTGTCTTTGCTCTTATTAAGGCTGTCAATGCATTGGACAGTCACTCCCTGAAAGTTTATTGATTTGAAATTATAAAACGAGCACTCCAGAGGTCTCCCCAAACCAAACAAACACCCAAAAGCACCACACCACAGGTAGGTTAGCTATTAAAGTTAGAATATTACAAAGTTAGCCATTAAAGGGCTAAAGTAATAAAATAAATTTTTTCAGTTATTTAGCTTTTTATCTATTTAGTTTAAAAAGCTAAAAACTAAATAACTGAAAAAATTTTTATTTTGTTACGTTATAATTTTATTTTGTTACTTTATAATTATGGACACCAATTCCATGACCTGAAGAATGGTTTGAGACTCTTCCTGTCCCTGGAGCAAGCAGATGCCCTTAGGTTACACTTGCTTGTGACAGGACGTATGCAAATGTTACTGGTGCCCTCTCGAGCAAATTGATGAACAATGGGAAGGCAGTGATAGCTTTTAGCATTAAGGTATATGCTGTTATACTCTATCCCTTTCCATGTATCACACACTAATAAACAGGCAACAAACTCCACATGCACCCACACAAAAGCAAAACAAAATTGAGTTATTTCAAGCAGTTGTCTGGTTTCAGTTATTTTAGATTGCTAGTTGAGGGTGGCATTAATGTCTAAAAAAGCATCCAAAATCCAGAATCTTTCCAAAGAAACTGTTTGAACCAGTAGCTTCACCAGTCCAGCAGAAATGATGTGGGAGAACTTTTTTCTAAAAAAAAGACCCACTTCCTACTACATTTATCCAGAACTCCAAGAAATTCTGTGACCTTCTCAATATGCTCGCAGTTGGTTTAATTTTAGCTTTGAATCAATAAGTCATTTTCTTTCCCTTGCAACCAAGAACATTAACACCAAACAAGCTATCAGAAGAATGATATATTGACAATGAAGATAGAACTAAAGAGAGTTAAGACCCTTATATTATGAATTAGGAAGTTAATAAGCTTTGTTATAAGATTGCATAGTTAAAACACAGGTGTAAAATGAAAGGAAAACACAGAACTACCTTTAGAATTCAAAATGCACTAAATGCACCAACACTGAAGAAATGCACAAGCTTAGGTTGATGGCAGTTCCTTTTTGTCTAAGGAGGAGGATGCTGATGTATTAAAATAACCCTAGGGTAAGAGGGAAATGCCAAGAAATTCAAAGAGTAGGCTCCTCTACAAAAAAAAGTGGGTCAGCCTTGTGGAAAGATCAGATTGTGAGAGTATGGATGCTAACTTAGTTCATGGCTCTTGGATTTGTATAGCAGAGGTTGCTAAGTTTTTAAATCCTTCTGAAATGCTTGAAGTGCTCAATCCCTAATTTCTTTGTTATATATGGACAAGGAAGTTTTGTGAAACAGAAAGCGTTTATGGATATAAAACAAAACCACTGAAGAGCTAAGGAAGAGTATCTTTACTTGAGTGCATATCTTAATGGTTTTACCATAGTCTGGCTTAGCTCTTTGATCACCTTGGCAGGGTACTGCTGTGTGCATCCTGTGGCTTACACTTCTGTGACCCTTGAATGTCTGTCACAAGCATCATGTAGTATGTTGTGAAACATACTTCCTTTCAGGTTGGCATCATTGCAATTTTGTGGTATTAGTGTACTTTATTTCCAGATCACAGATGTATAGCATTAGTACTGAGTCAGCCACTCAGTTAAAGCATGGACATTCATTTTTTTAATTTTATTATTTTATTATGCTGATCCAGAGGCTCACAGACATGGGGCAGGGCTGCTACCAGCTCTCCTTTGCCCAGCCTCTCACGAGGCACCCAGGAGGGATGGCGGGTTCTAGCCCTGGCTCTCCAGCCCAAGCAGAGGCTCGCAAGAAACCAGATGACCTCCCCACTCCATGATGGCAGCCATTTTCCACATGCTGACTCTCCTCTCATCAAAACTCCACTCAGCAGAAGAGCTGATCACAGCCCGGCTCAACGTGGCCTCTTGCAGATGCACAGTTCATTAATAAATGCTGGAGATCAGAGGTGACTACAAGAGCATGCCACCAGCATGGCAGAGCCTGGCAAGCTACCCATGCCGTATTTGATATGCCAAATACCAGTAACAATTATAGACCTCATTCCCATTACCTGATGGAATGTTTGAGGCTCTTTATGTTCCTGGAGCAAGCAGGTGCCCTTAAGCTCTACTAGTACCGAGACAGGACATATGGAGATGTTACTGGTGTTACTGGTGCCTGCTCGAGCAAATCGATGATGAACGGGAAGACAGTGATACAGTGATGTATAGGAGGATGAGACATGTCAATGGACCAATGACATGTATGTTGTTCCCCGTCTTTTCTTTTTTCCAAATAGAAGTTTTTACTGCTGTCACCCTGACTCATCAAATTCATCCATCATTGTGGCATACTGAGTTTGTTGAGATAAACAGAAACTTTTTTTTCTACCCCAGAACATGAAAATCTTCATGCAGACTAGGTGTAGAATATCCATTACTCGGAGACTCTAGATTTCAAGTTCAGTGGATGATGTATCTTGGACTTATTTATTTTCTTTTAGTGGTAAAATAATTATCATGGAAATGGATGTTTACAGAATGTCTCCTGAGATGAAGTTGAAAATAAACAGCGAGAGAGTAATTAACTACATGTCTTACACATAGAGCATTACGTCAATTTAAGATAGAAGCTCTCTCTCTACACACACAGATAGACAGACAGACAGACAGACAGACAGACAGACAGACAGGTGATAGATAGATAGATAGATAGATAGATAGATAGATAGATAGATAGATAGATAGATAGATAGATAGATAGATAGATAGATAGATAATAGATAGATAGATAGATAGATAGATAGATAGATAGATAGATAGATAGATAGATAGATAGATAGATAGATAGATAGATAGATCAGATAGATAGATAGATAGATAGATAGATAGATAGATAGATAGATAGATAGATAGATAGATAGATAGATAGATAGATAGATAGATAGATAGATAGATAGATAGATAGATAGATAGATAGATAGATAGATAGATAGAAATCACATCTAATACATATAAAAACTACATAGAAATACATCTGGAGAAAAATGTTGAGTCTTATACATGCCAGACTGAAAACAGAAGTTATCTCAAAAGAGTGAAAATTGAGTACAAAATGAATTATTTATTTTTTCAAAGACAAGATTATATTTTTCAATTTTTTGTAATATGTGCATGATGCATTTATGCTTTTAAATAATTAGTAAAGAAATTAATGCCTTTACTAAGCAATGTAAGTTAATTAAATGACAAAAACTTCCAATATTCATATAGACCAAGTGTACAAGAAAAGTTATAGGGTGCATATGAATATATATTATATATAAGGTGTATATATATATATGATGTGTGTATGTACATATAGGTTATATATATAAAACTCCTGCTATGCCATTGTCCTTTAATGGCTCAGCTGTTTGGTGATATGATCATTAAAGGCTCTATTTTAAAATATTTATATATTTTTCATATATATCAAACATGTTTTAAGGGTTTCTCTATATAATCAAAATACATGTTTTATAAAGGATAACAAGATTATCAGCCAGTATACTGATAATATTTGATAAAGTGGAATTAACCTGCTATCAATTAAAATTAAATATATCTTCCCCCATTTGCCAAAAGCATTAAGCAGTAATGAAAATCACTGCTTTGGGTCTTTAGGTCTAGCATAAAAATTTCAAAACCACTAGCCTCTGACTTATTTTCCAGTTCCAGAAACAGGAATACCTACTTTACCTTTCAAAAATCAGTCAAAGCCCAAGGACATACTTGGCACTTGTCACTTGTCACCCCATTGTTCATCAATTTGCTTGAGCAGGTGCCAGTAATGTCTCTATCCTTGGGAATCAGGTCCATTATTGCTACTGTTTTTGGCATATCCCATACACCATGGGTAGCTTGCCAGGCTCTGCTGTGGCTCTTGGTTCCAACCCAGGGGGCCAGTCTTATTCAATGTCAGACCATCAACCATCCAGGGCCCAAGGGGCAGACCCCTGGGTGTAGACAACCCCTGTCTCCTGTCTGCCACCTGCCAATGCAGCTGGGCACCACAGCCACACCTGCAGCACCTCAAGGGGCAGGAAGGACACTCAACTAAGGCTAATTAGAATTTTAAAAAATACAAAAACTACCTCTCTAAGAACCAGACAGGGCATTTATACCAGCTTCTGTTTTAATGCATAAGATTAGTTTGATATCTAGTATTACAACCGGAGGTGGAGAATGAAGACCCTCAGATTCTATGACTAGGACAATATATCTAAGAAGATAGATGATGATAACCTTAGCCAAGTACTATAATCTGTTACTTAGAGAGAGTCTCAAAGTTCTTTCTTCCATATATGTCAACTCATTTTTATTGCAAATGAGAAATATTTCAAGAAGCCAGGTAAGTGCATCATCTTACACCTGTGGAAAGGAAAAGCACTTTCCACCTAAATATGCCCTGTTCAACCCCTGGCATGAATGACAAGTTTGTCAGAACAAAAGGTCGAGAGAATAAAGAAAATGCCTCATATTCAATCAGTCACCAATTATAGCTTATCTGCAGGAGAACAAATATAAAATGAGTTTCTTTTGCTCAGTGCAACCTGTGCTAGCCCAGTGCATCAGTGTTGCCTATGCCGCCCAGTGAGCCTGGATTTCCCTGAATGAATAAATGAAACTCCTTTTATACCACTGTCCTGTAATGGCTCAGGTGTCTGTTGATATGATCATTAAAGGGCTCTATTTGAAAAGATTTATATATTTTTCCCAAATAAGTCCAATTTCTTTCTCTATGTTTCAGATCAAAATGGGATTTTATCCTACTCTGTTGTCATTATTTTAGGATTTGTAAAGCTTATTCCCCAAGATAGCCCTTTAAAAAACTGATGGAACTCATCACTGGGGAAAATCTAAATTCATCTTGAGATGCTGAAAAAGATCCAGGAAACAGCACTATACTTTCAAGTATATTGTAGCTAGATATCTTGAAAAAACACTCATACTAGTTAAGCATTATTTTAACAATAGTCTGGATTTTTATACTGAAAGAATATTATAAAATTATAGTTTAATAGTAATACATTTATTTAAATATACCAAAATGCAGATGTATTTAAAATACAACCCCATCCTGTCATAGAGATAGTTTAAGTAAACATTTAATTAACTAAAAAAAATGGATCAACTCAAAAAAAATTAAGTGTAAAAAGTCTGGGTGAATTTAAATATGCATGAACAAAAAATTATGTTCCAGTGGTTACTAATGAGTAAATCAAGATAAAAAAATGATCAAGCCCTCAGCAAATGGAACCACCAAACATTGCTGATTTTACAGTCTTTCATAATACATATAATGCATTTTCTCTGCATTCTAATATCTGTTTCCTTTCTTGTCATGAAAGCCAACCTCAGATAGAACAGATTCCACATATGATTCCTCTAAAATTAAATTACTTTCATAGCAAAATAATATTTCCAGAAAGTAGATAACTAGTTACCCTAGTCTGAGGAGCAGGAAAATAACGAATGGTGGTAGAGGGTTCAAGTTTGAGAAATAAAATAATAGTTCCAGGAACTACTTCATGACTACTTCATGTGGTAAATTTGAAATATAACACTGTACGTAAAGTGTGTATAAATATATATAAACATATACGCATATATATACATATATATATGGTGCATGATAGCATAAAATAACCATTATGTGATAGTGACTGAAGATTTGCTAACGAATCTTTATTCTCCATGCCAGGGATATCGCATGCCTCCAGTCTATACTTTTCCAGATTGTTTAGACTAATAACATAGGTTATATCTTTATCTTCTATCAAAATGTCTAATCAAAAACTTACATATAATATACATCCATTTCTGGTAAAATGGAGTAAATGTTATTCTCCATATTACTCTAGTAAAATTAAAAGTAAGTAAAATTAAAATTAAAATTAAAATTCCTAGATATTTTCTATATAAACTAAAACTATTAAAGGCAGAAAAACTTAAACTGACTAGGAATCTTATTGGTTGAGTTAGAACCCATGATCTATGGCAATTCGTTTTGTTATATATCCTATATATATAATTTAAGATGTCAGTAATTAAGAGCCAAATACCAATTGGAGTTTTGTAAAAATTAATAGCTCATTCTAAAATTTATTAGAAAATAAACTTAGGAAAGGAAAACAGCTGTTAAGAATAAAGTTGGTGCAATAATTCACTACCTTATTTTAAAACTTCTTAGTTTTATTTTAAAACTTCATAGTTTAAAAAATAAGGTCAGAGAGAAAGCACAGCTAGTAAAACCTTGTCTTCATGAGGCTGACCCAGTTTTAATTGCAAGCACCAAATATGGTTCACTGTTGTAGGACACCTAAAAAGTCTAAAAGCCTCTGCATCAGCCCTGGATTGCCTTCTGCAGATGACTCGTAGATAGGAGGATAGTTTAAATGTGTCAGTTTATCTGACCATGTATTCTGTACTGGCTGGTATAAATATTCTCTCATGCTACCACAAGCATCGTGGACACTAGCTAGATCTTACCAGCATATTTGCCTGGCACGTTGAATCTCTTAAGTAATTAGACCAGAGAGAAATGCTGTTTGCCTCCAAGGGGGCAAGCATGGCTCCCTGATAACTCAAAGGCAACTGAAATACAAAACTACAGTGAAGTAGATGAGACTCTTGTGAAGGCTTGGAGAAATATTTAACTGGCATTAGTATAGTCTTTGGTAAAGAGACATGCCATCTCAGAAACCTCCTTCCCTACCCTATAAAAAAGGCATTTCCAGGCAGATCTTGGCTTAAGACATTAGGTGAGATGCTGGGAGAAATTACCTGAGGGCATTTGATCCTTCCTGCCAGGGGAAGTTACATTTAGTTTATAGCTCCTCCCAACTCTGCTAGGGAGGCTTTCCAATGAGCTCTGGGTCCTTGTAAACAGCCAGAAGACCTCATGAAGTTGCTACATTTCTATAGAGCTATTTTCCTGTTTTCATCTCTAGATAGCCCAGCCCAGAATGGGCCAGGCTGGGAAGTTAGGGGAGGATTTCTAGCTATAAAATAAGCTGCAAGAAGAAAGAAGATCTCTTTTTCCCTTTTTGCCATTTTGGCTTTCCTTGGTGCTTTGCTTCTCTGTCCTCGCCGTTCTCTGTTGGGCTTCAACACATGGTGGCAGACATCTTGGCCTACACGTGACTGGGGCCTGGCTGGGAACCCAGAGTCCGGAGGTTTTCCTGCCCTTGGATTGTATATTGGAACCTGTGTTAGTAAAGCCCCTTTTTTTTTTTTTTGCTTTTTTGGGTCACAGCGATGACCAGGGGAGTAAAGCCCTTTTAAAACTGCATTGGGTCAGAGCTTCCTATAGATAATACAGATAATTCAGAAACCATTGAAAATACCTAAGAGACTTTTAAAATAGGGTCTATCTTCCATTTGAAAACATCTTCGCAGAAAGCTATGATGTTTGTAGGCCACTCAGGCACTGACTATCTTGACCAGTAGATCTCACATTGAGTGTGTTCATTCATAATTTTGCCTGTTTAAATGGGTCTAACTTGAACTCATGCTTTGGAGACCTAACTATTCTTCCAAAAGATAGCATTGAAAGTGTCCCATTGCAGGGATGCCCACCCAGGTATGCCAGATGTCTGGGAATGCCGCCGGGGTCCCGACAGTGGCGGGAAGCGAGTTCCCTTCTACATCCGAAGCCTGTGGGGAATGGATGAAGACTCAGGAATCCGATGCAGTTTTAAAAGGCTTTACTTATCACAGGTTCAGGCATACAAATCAGCAATAGGAAAACCCTGTGCTTAGGATCCCCAGCTAGAACCCCAGACACCTGTAGGCCAAGATGGCGGCCACCACCTGTTATGGCCCTGTAAAAGGAGAAGAAGACAAGACTCCCAAGAAGGGTGCGAGGTCACAAAGAGAGAGCCCAAAAAGAGAGAGAGTAGAGAGAGAGGGAAGCAGGCTGGTTTTATACCCCTGCAACTCAGACCTCCCACTATTATGGGAAGCAGGAAGGGTCAAATGCCCTTAGGTAATTTCTCCCAGCACCTCACCGAGGCCCTATTATATGCTAATGTTTTGAGCCAATATCTGCCTGGAAATGCCTTTATAGGGTAGAGAAGGGAGTTTCTGAGATGGCATGTCTCTGTACCAAAGACTAATACTAATGCCAGTTAAATATTTCTCCAAGCCTTCACAAGTCTCGTCTACTTCACAGTAGTTTTGTATTTTAGTTGCCTTTGAGTTATCAGGGAGCCATGCTTGCTTGCTTGGAGGCAAACAGCATTTCTTTCTGGTCTAATTACTTAGAGATCCAACGTGGCCAGGCAAATATACTGGTAAGATCTAGCTAGTCCCATGATGATTGTGGTAGCATGAGAGAATATTTATACCAGCTAGTACAGAATACATGGTCAGATAAACTGCCACATTTAGACTACCCTCTTATCTACAAAGTGATTTTGCAGGAGGTAATCCAGAGCAGATGCAGAGGCTCTTAGAGGAGTTCTGCAACATCCCATCACACTTCTGTGTGAAATCTGCTAGTGGCACTTTGGGATTGTTTGCAGGTAAGTCTTTTAGATATAACATTATCACTGTGGATGCAATTTTCAGGTATTGAGTTATCAGTTCCTTGTAGAAAGAAATTTTGAGGATGTGTGGGAGGAAGAAGTCCGTTTTATAAAATGTTACGATGATGCTCACAGCTGACCTTTGACGGGTAGGAGTTCTAAGTATTATTGTTAAAAATCTGTAATGGACAGTTAAAGAGAGAATTACCAGAGAAATGTGAGCTTGCCAAAGTGTAGATTTGAAGTGTAGATTTTGTCTTTAGCAAATGAACTTAAAGGAACAAATTGCAGTTTGAATGGATGAGTCTGCCATTGTTGTTCCATATCTGGTTGTTGCTATTTACATTCCTTTGCTGAGCCTACATGAGCTTTTAGCAGGTATATATTGAACACTTTTGTTTCATGGTCAAGATAGGATCAGAGGCCATCAATACTGACAACTGATTTGTTTCGCATTCTTGTCTTTTCTCCATGACTGTATCTACTGCCTCATCTTGATTTATAAGCAAAACTTGGAAAACCTACAAGAATTATTGTTTTGTAAGTTTCCCAGGAATAATATGAAAAGATTGCTGCTATTTTTTTTGATTAAGAAAATCAATTTTGTATAGTTTATTTCAACCTAAATAAAATGTGATTTTTGTTTCAATAAATAAATAAATAAAACTGCATCAAATTCCTGAGTTTTCATCCATTCCCTGCCAGCTTCGGAGGTAGAAGGGAACTCACTTCCCAGCACTGTTGGGGACCCCAGCGGCTTCCCTGACAGTTCACCGAGTACCGCATAAAAGAAAAAAAAATCCCTGAGCCCAGAAACAGTAATATTTATGCATCTAATAAGGGACTATCAACATATTAAAAAAGAATTACTATCATATTGAAAGAAAGATTTTGGCAACAACATAACAGTTGGAGATTTAAATGCTGATTTGCACTTCTGGATATATTCATTAGACTGAACTCAACAAGAAAATGCTGGCCAGATCTTCCATTTCTTCCCTTTTTGGCCAGTGTTTTCTTGTGTGTCTGTGGGGAGAGAGAGAGAGAGAGAGATTCATCCTTAAAAACTTTATATACATATAATGGGTATATATGTATATAAATGTGTATTATAGCTATTCATCCCTAAAAACTTTATATATAAATTTTATGTACATAAATTTTATATATAAAACTTTATATATAAAGTTTTTAGGGACGAATAGCTATATATCTAGAAAGTCTAAATAATACCCATTTTCCAATGTATATGGTAGTATTCATGATATACTACATGCTTGGTCACAAAACATAACTCTATAACATCATAAAGATAAAAATTGTATAAGCTTCCCTCTCAGACCACAATGCACTGAAAGCATAAATTAATTACAAACAGACATGAGGGTAAGACTAGGAAATTAAGCAACTCACTGCTAAAGAACCAATGGATCAATGAAAAAGAAGAGAGAAGAAAATGGGGCTGGACAGTTAATAGAGTAGGTAGGACACTTGGCCTGGCACCAACCAAACCAGCTTTGATTCCTGGCACCACATGGTCCCCCAACACCCGCACCCAACACCTGCCTTTATATCCAGGAGACATCTCTGAGTGTGAAGTTAGGAGTAATCTCTGAGTATTACCAAGTTTGCTTCCCCCTTCCCATTGTTCTCCCTCCCACCCTGCAACACACACAGGAAATAAAAAGATGTCTGGGAAACAAACAAAAATGAAAATACAAGCTATAAGAAATTTGGAACACAGCAAAAATGATGTTCAGAGTAAAGCTCATAGCAATGAAATTTGAAAAAAAGGACTTGACAGTTACTTTAATATGCAAAAGTATTTAATATATGAGTGTGCCATTCCACTCTTTGTGGAAATGAAAGTATGCATCCTTAAGAATATTTACATATGCTATGTATACGTGGAAGCAAGAAAAGGCTGACACAAATAACCCAACTGCACAGAACTAGGCAGCTAGAAGAAACTAACACAAGGAAACCCAAAAGAAGCAGAAGAAAAGATATAATAAAACTTAGAGCAGAAATTAATGAACTGGAAACTAAAAAGAATTAAATGTCCAATAGGTCAACAAAACTAAGCTGGTTGTCTGGAAAAATAAGATAGACAAACCAAACCATTAGCAAGACTCAAAAAGAGAAAAAATGTCATAAACCTAACCAGAAATGAAAGGGGGGACGTCACAGCAGATATCACAGAAATTCAACAGACAATCAGCGATTATTTCTAAAATCTTTATGCCACAAAACTGGAGACTCCAGGGAAAACATGGATAATTTTTTTTGGATCCCTATAGCCTTACACAGTTGAATCAAGAGGAAACAGAGCTCCTGAGCAGAGGAATTAGTCAGTGAAGTTAATCTGAAGAATAGATACAGATTATCTTTCAAATGCAGGATTTAAAGAAACACAGTAAGAGAGTAACAAATGCTTCAAAGTAGCGGGAACAGAACTGATCTTTCCTAGGAATTTACCACAGAAAGGGGTACACTGGTACAGCAATGGAGGAAAGCAAACACTCTGGTAGAGGGTGTGGTGCTGAAAGTTTTATTCATGAAACTCTACCATTAACAGTTTTGTAAACCATGATGCCTAAAATTATCTTTTAAAAAACCAGAACTTTTGGGGCCAGAGTGGTAGTAAAAGTGGGTAGGACAACTGCTTTGCATGTGGCCAACCCAGGTTTAATCTCCAACATATATGGTCCCTCAAGTTTCATCATGAGTGATCAATTCCTGAGTGCAGAGTCAGGAGTAAGACCTGAGCACCATTAAGTGTGGCTCAAAAAAATAAAAAATAAAATAAAGAACTTTAAAACTCAATACAAAGTAGATAATTCCTTAAAAATATGAAATGTATGTATATATATATATATATGAATTGCTTCCCTAAAACAGTTATGCAGATCACTGAAATATTGTTCAATTGTTAACTATTAGAGAGGTGAAATTTAAGTCACAATGAGACACCATTACACATTATTATAATAGATAAAGCTAAAAACACAGGACAGTGTAATCCCATGAAATGAAATGTTTGGCAAACAATTGGGAAAAATGTTTGACAGTTGCTTTAATATGCAAACACATTAAACATATTAAACATCTACCATAGGAGTGTGTGATCCTGCTCTTTGTAGAAATAAAAGTAGGCATCCATATGAATATTTGTATATAAAATGTTAATAACACTTTTTAAAAATTATAATTGTCGAAATCTAAAGAAACTCAAATATCATCAGTGAATGAATGGAAAATTTGCTGCATCACGTTTATGGGTTTCTAGAGTACAGTGAAATCAACAATTGTTATATGTTACCGATCATACCCTGAATCTAAAAAAACATTATACTGTAACAAAGGTATAGAGCTTGCTTACTTAGCTTCCCAGTTATTTCATTACAAATTATATTAATAATTATAAAATAGCAATAATATACAATGACAAAAAGGTTAATGGTAACATCGAGAGAGAAAAGGGACAAAGGAGTACATGAAGATTTTAGCTGTGAGTTACAGATTTACTCTCTATAGGTCAAGCATATTAGGTTGGATACTTGATATATTGTTCACTGTATATGTATAATCATCAATTAGGCTGTTTTAATACAGAAAAAAATTTCCATACTAAGGTCACATGTTGCACAAATTAATGAGGGTCTCTGAGGGTGAAAGCTATCCAAGGATTAATATAAATAGTCTCTGACTCACCATGATTTGGTTTAGAATATTTTTAGTTTACATTCTGGATCAGGCATACTTGGGCTTGAAATAGTCTTTGCTGTAGGGTGGGACTCTGAGTGCCGGGCTTGAGATCAGTTTATCTCTTGGGTGGAGCTCTGATGAACTGTGGAGTCCAGAGGTTCAAAATGGTAGCCCCTCATGGTATGGGGGTTCCTCTGACTTCTTGCTCTGTTGGGATGGCAGGCCAGGGCTTGAACTTGCCTTCTCTCCCAGGTACCTCATGATCAACTGAGCACAGGGAGAGCGGTAGCTCTCTGCCCCATGTGTCTGAGTCTCTGGATCAGGCATATCTGGGCTTGAAATAGTGTTCCCTTGTTGGAGGACATGTTTAGCTAATCTGGGAGTTTTGTTGTTTTGCTCACTCCCAGCTTAATCTTATTTAAGCCAATGTTTATTCTAATGAGATCTCTCTTCTATGTAAACACTGCTAGAGGGTGTGGCAGTTACAGAAGTCACCTTGATTGAATAACTTCTGACTTATACATCTACTAAGACTTCTATGTTTTTCTAGATTGGGCACAGCTCCTCTTTATACCCACTGCACCCAACGTGGGACAGTTAGAATTTACCAGGAGACTACCACCCTGGCTACGCTGAGACTATAGGAAGGATCATACTAGTTTGCTCTAAGCAGGCGAGTATGACCCTTTCAATACATGAGAACAAGATACTCAGAATCACCCTGGTGCAGATAATAATAAGGACCTTGTGGGTACCATCTAGATTACATGAAGCTCATAAAGTTAAGATGTATTACTTTATATCAGCCCCCTCTCTCTCCAGTGTTTTACATAAGAGATAATCTCGGGATTAGTCCTTGGTGTAACCTTTGTTTATACCTACAATAGGGTGTGGCACTACACTCTGTTTAGGGTTCTTTGTTGGCATGACAACCTCCCGATTAGAGTTACTTTGGTGTATATAAGGGGGCTGACTTGAGGCCCCTTCACCCTTTTGCCTTTTGGTTCCTCAGCCTTCAGCTTTTTGGCTCCTGCGGCTTTTTTGGCTTTTGGCTTTTGGCCTTTTTATCTTTGGCCTTTGCTCCTTCTTCTGGGTAGGACTCAGCTCGGGTGAGATCCCTCTCTCTTTGGTGGGAGACTTAGGCTCTTTTGTATGGTCTAGGTTCGGACCAGAGCTAGGGTTTGTTCATTATATTGGATTGCTGTGGAAGAGCTTTTGTACTATTAAAAGCCATTTTTTGGAACTGCACCAGACTCGTGAGTTTTCATCTGTTCTCCGGCGTCCTCGGAGGTAGAAGACAACCTCTGTCCTGACACTGTCGGGGACCCGGCGGCATTCCCGACATTCCCTGAAGGGTGGGACTCCTGACAAACAGGGCTTGAGATAGGCTTCTATCAGCAAATACTAATTCAAGCTCAGGTATGCCCTGAACCAAAGACTCTGACACACGGGCCGAGCTGCTACTGGCTCTCCCTGTGCTCAGCTGATCATGAGGCACCCAGGAGGGAAAGGCGAGTTCTAGCCCTGGCCCACCATCTCAACAAAGCCTTGCAAGAAGCCAGAGGAACCCCATCGCCACAAGGGCTGCCATTTTCAACATCCAGACTCCACAGCTCGTCAGAGCTCCACCCAAGAGAAAAGCCAATCTCTCCCCGTTGGTTCATCAGTAAATGCACGAGATGAGAGCCTACTACTGAGAGTATACCATCCGTGCAACAGAGCCTGGCCAACCCACCCATGTTGTATCTGATATGTCAAAAATCAGTAACAATTATATACCTCATTCCCATAAACCTAAGGAATGGTCTGAGACTCTTTGTGTTCGGGAGTGAGAAGATGCCCTTTGGCTACACTAGCATGTGACAGGATGTATGGAGATGTTACTGGTGCCCACTCAAACAAATTGATGAACAACAGCAAAACAAGTGATACAAGTGATACTTTACATTCAATAAAAAGCATTGGTATAAACCTGTCATGATCTAAGCAGTGACGAGCTTCAGTATTTTCCACTCAGCATTTTCCACTTATCAAGTTTTCAGTTTATCAGGGGGACTCACAGAACATAACCTCACTGTAATCTGAGGACGAGCAGTTGTTTCTAAAGCTCCTTGACTGCTTCCCACTATGCAGCTGAGACTGAGAAACACTGTGGTGCTCTGGTAAATAATAAAGGGGAGTTGTGGCCATCTGCATAGGATGTAGAGAATGCATGCAAAGGGAAACTAATAACGAACCAATGTGTGTAAGTAAAAGAAGTTAATGTTGAGCTTGGAAAGAGATACATATCCAGAAAATCCTCAGCCTCCCCATGATCTCTACCATTAGCTATTCTGGGTCCCACTAATCCTTTATGCCGAGAGTTACACAGAAGACCTTCAGGCAAGAGTCTACACAGGAGGATTCTATTGACCCTGTGACATGGTGATAGATGACTTTGGTTCTACAACAAATTTACCAGTGGGAAAACTTTTACACTTTTTTACACTTTTTCTTTTTTTTTTTAACTTTTTCTGTTTTTAGGTTTGCCAAGGGAACTCTCACAAGAAAGGGAAATTATGGTTTTACATAATAAAAGAATAAAAGTTACTTTGACTCTTCAGCAGATCATGCAGGCTACCTTAGTTCTTGTTATGCAACTAAAAAGGGATGTCAAAACAAAAAAATGTTTTTTTATTGCCCCTTGTTTTTTTTTCTATAAAAATAGTCATTCATGCACAGAAGCAAAGTAGAAAACCTTGAATATATTCTATTTAAACCTTGGGATTGTAAAGGATAATTAATCATCTTCAAAAAATCAAAGAAGGCTACTACGTACTTTTTTTTATTTTCTTGTAGCATGGAGCATTCTTAAAGAAATTTATCAGCTAAATGTGAAAGGAGATAAAGAGATAGATATAAGATATATGTGCAAAAGAAAACACAGGCTTCTCAAGAAAAAGAAAATAAGAGAAAAGCTTTGAGTAGAAGGATTTATACAATTTCTTCAAATTGTCTTTCCTGGGGTTCACTGCATACATAATCTTTAATCTAGTTGTTGTCACGGAGCTATTAACCTGAGGTCTATGAGCTTTAGGCAGTTGTAAACAATGTTGCCTTACATATATATGAAAATTTGGAAACTAGAGGAAAAATTATATATTAAAATTAATAACTTTAATTTTTTGCCTTTTGGTTCCTCAGCCTTCAGCTTTTGGCTCCTGCGGCTTTTGACTTTTGGCTTTTGGCTTTTTGGCCTTTTGCTCCTTCTGGGACCCGCCGCCCTGCAGAGACCCGCCCTTCAGAGGAGAGTATTTTAAACCCAGGAATGCTTGAGCCTAAGACACAGGTACACCCGGCAGAGCAGAAACCAGCTTTCCCCGTTGAACCCCCTGCACTCCATGGACCACGAGAGCAACTTCCGACCAGAGTCCACCATCCCGATGGAGCCTCGGAGGAGCCCAGAGAAACCCCCACACCTTGCTGGCAGCGATCTGTGTCACAATCCACACTCTGAAGCTGGTAAGATCTCCCCCCAGCATAATAATCCAGTCTCCAGCCCACAGATTAATCCAGTCTCCAGCCCAGTTTGTCAGAAACCCAGCCTACAAGGACCCGCCCTGCAGAGACCCCACCCTTCAGAGGAGAGTATTTCAAACCCAGGAATGCTTGAGCCTAAGACACAGGTACACCCGGCAGAGCAAAAAACATCTTTCCCGTTGCTGGCCCCGGGGCCGCTACGCGTTTGACTCCTCCAAACTACCACAAATATTCTACCCACCCTCTGAGAGAGCCCCACAAAGTAATGAGAATATAGTGCCCGCAAGGCAGAGCCTGGCAAGCTGTTCGATGCGTGTTCGATATGCCAAATCCAGTAACAAAAATGTTTATTTTCCTGACCCGAAAGAGCCCTTAATACGGCAGCAGTAAGAAAGGCAAACAAGCAGTGCCTGATAAAATTTCAAGGCTGTCCTAGGCTGCCAAAACGAAGAAGGACTAAAATGACTGTCTGTACTTTCAATGCACGTACACTGGCAACGGAAGCATATATTGAGGATCTGATGGTGCAAGCGCAAAAGATCAAGTACGACATCATTGGTCTGACTGAGACGAGGAGGCGCCAGTCGCATCATGCTGTATTTGACACGGAGAAGAATTGTTCCTTGGAACATGTGATGAAAGAGGCGCTGGCGGCGTTGGTGTCCTTGTCAACACGAACATGGCTGTCAACATTGATTCATTTGAATGCCTAACAAACCGAATAGGACGATTACACTTGAGGAGATGTGGCCCACTGCCAGCAATTTCTATCTTCATTGTCTATGCACCAACATCCACATACAAAGAAGATGAAATTGAGAAATTCTACATGGAATTGGAGGAGTTCTATAAAAAAGATCACACCTTCTACAAGATCATAGTCAGTGATTTTAATGCCAAGATAGGATCAAGAAGATCGGCTGAAGAACTCCACATCGGGACCCATGGCCTAGAATGGAGCGAACAAGGTGAGAGACTATCTGAGTTCATCATGTCCACCAAGACTATTCATGGGAACTCACAGTTCCAGAAAGCTGAAGCCAAACGTTGGACATGGGAATCTCCCTGGAGGACAGTTCCACAATGAAATTGACCACATCATCTTCAATCGACAGTTTTGTCTGACCGATGTTGCTGTCGCCCCCAAATTCCAGACAGGATCGGACCACCGTCTCCTTCGTGCAAAATTCTACTTCCCGCAACGGGGAGAAAAGGCTGCAAAGTTTAAGAAGAGAACTCCCAGAACGACCACCAACTGGGAACTCTTTGGCACCATTGCGGCAACATGGGAAGATACCATCATTGATGACATCGATGAAGAATACAACCGACTGGTTCAGCACCTCCATGATTGTGCGAAGAATGCCGAGAGAGAGAAAGACACAAAAAGGACGCTTGTCTTCAGAAACTCTTGAGCTCATTCGCCAACGTGGCAAGGCGCGAGCCTCAGGAGACCTAATGCTAACATCCAAGCTTGCTAAACAGTGCAGAGAAGCAATAAAAGCAGACCTCAAAGACAGAAGAGCAGAAATACTGGAAGATGCAGCAGAAGCCGGGAAAAGTATTCGCACTGCCTGCCTGTGCTTCGCCAACTATAAGACCAAGATGACTGCCCTCCGACGCCCTGATGGATCTATCACATCTTCCAGAAAGGCAATGGAGAAGATTATCCAGGACTTCTACTCAAATCTCTTTGATAGCCACATCCACCTGCCCACATACCAAATTCCACAGGATGGATATGTCATTCCCAACGTTCTCCCTTCTGAAATCCGACATGCCATCTCATCGGTAAAGAAGGGAACAGCACCAGGCCCAGACAAAAGTCAGACCCGAACATCTGAAGAATCTGCCATCGGTACTCATCAATACACTAGCTCGGCTCTTCACACGCTACCTGTCCGAATGCAAGGTGCCCTCCCAATGGAAAACCAGCAGGACAGTTCTACTGTTCAAGAAGGGAGACATTCACGACATCGGCAACTATCGCCCCATCTGCCTGTTGTCTGTCATCTACAAGCTGTTTACAGGAGTCATCCTGAACAGGATTAGCAGAACACTAGATGAAGGTCAACCATGCGAGCAAGCAGGTTTCCGGAAAGGATTCAGCACAATCGACCATATCCACACAGTAACCAAGCTCATTGAGGTTTGTAGGGAGTATAAGATGCCACTCTGTCTCACGTTCATTGATTTACAGAAAGCCTTTGATTCTGTGGAGACTGAAGCAGTCATCGAAGCCCTAGTCAAACAGGGTGTTCAAACCCAATACATCAAGATCCTTCGTGAGCTGTATTAGGATTCACCACCAGGATCTCACCATTCTACAAAGAAGTGATCATTGATGTCAAAAGAGGGGTTCGACAGGGTGATACCATCTCACCAAAACTCTTCAGTGCCACCCTCGAGAACATCATGAGACAATTAGAATGGGAAGGAATGGGAGTGAAGATAGATGGTCGGCAACTACACCACCTCCCGCTTCGCTAATGACATTGTTCTAATAACACCAAACATTAGCCAAGCGGCACAAATGCTGGTTGACTTTGACCGAGAATGTGGAAAGAGGTAGGTCTACAGCTGAATCTGAAGAAAACTATGTTCATGAGAAATGAACTAGTTCCAGAGGCCCCATTCACTCTCAATGGAACAAATATCTCTGAATGCAGCAGTTATGTGTACCTAGGTCGAGAAGTCAACATGATGAACGACCTAAAACCTGAGCTGCGCAGGAGGAAGAGAGCGGCATGGAATGCCTTCAAAGGCATGGAAGAAATAGCTAAAAAGGACAAAGAACCTCCGGCTCGGGCAGACATCTCTTCGACTCCACCGTTCTCCCTGCATTAACATACGCCTCAGAGACCTGGGCCCTACGAAGCAGGATGAGAATGCTATTCGGGTCTCCCCAGAGAGGCATCGAAAGAGCTATGCTTGGAATATCACGCCTCACTCAAGTGAGAGAAGGAATCCTGAGTTCTGACCTCCGTCGCTATTCCAGAATCAGGGATGCTGTCTCGTTTGCCAAGGCATCGAAAATCAGATGGGCTGGACATGTAATGCGATTTGGAGACAACCGCTGGACTAGAGCCGTTACCGACTGGATCCCACGGGATGTCAAAAGATCACGTGGCCGCCCACCTACAAGATGGTCAGACTTCCTTGTTAAGACCCTGAAGGAACGGTTTGAGGCTCTTCATATTCCTGAATCAACCAGATGCCATTGGGCTACATTGGCACGTGATAGGGTCCAATGGAAATGTTACTGGCGCCCGCTCGAGCAAATCGATGAATACTTGGGATTCAAGTGATCAAGTGATCAAGTGAATAACTTAA
>JAJIBD010028415.1:0-21253 GCA_021461705.1 Cryptotis parvus
CACAGTAATATGAAGTGCTTAATTCTTCAAGTTCTTTATAGTGTCTTGGGTAAAATGTTGATCCCTCCAATGAATTTTCCCTATAACTGTAAAATACTATACTAGAATTTTTCTGCTAATGGGGAAATAAAACCTAAGTCATTTAGTGTCAGCACTGATTTACTCAGATATCTGAACTCAGCTCTGATGTCAACTCTGTTTTCTCTACTACAAAATTCCACCACCTTCAATTGATATTTTTATTGTTTCTTATTTTCAGGTCTAAAGAAGTCTTGCAGCTTCTTGAAATAAAGATCAAGCATATATATGAATCATTTGATAATCTTTTTCTGTACTGAAGATTAGAAAGGAATTAAAAACAATATCAACAACAAATTTACATGATCTGAGCTAAATATTTAGACATAGAAGCTAATTATTAAATGAAGTCTTTGTTATTTTAGGAAAGTATCATTTCCTTTTCTCTTTACATTGAAAAATATGTAAGTAAAAATGATGAAAGGAGCCTCTTTCATCACTTGATCACTTGAATCCCGTTACTCATCGATTTGCTCGAGCGGGCGCCAGTAACATTTCCATTGGACCCTATCACGTGCCAATGTAGCCCAATGGCATCTGGTAGATTCAGGAATATGAAGAGCCTCAAACCGTTCCTTCAGGGTCTTAACAAGGAAGTCTGACCATCTTGTAGGTGGGCGGCCACGTGATCTTTTGACATCCCGTGGGATCCAGTCGGTAACGGCTCTAGTCCAGCGGTTGTCTCCAAATCGCATTACATGTCCAGCCCATCTGATTTTCGATGCCTTGGCAAACGAGACAGCGTCCCTGATTCTGGAATAGCAACGGAGGTCAGAACTCCGATTCCTTCTCTCACTTGAGTGAGGCGTGATATTCCAAGCATAGCTCTTTCGATGCCTCTCTGGGAGACCCGAATAGCATTCTCATCCTGCTTTCGTAGGGCCCAGGTCTCTGAGGCGTATGTTAATGCAGGGAGAACAGTGGAGTCAAAGAGATGTCCCCGAGCCGGAGGTTCTTTGTCCTTTTAGCTATTTCTTCGATGCCTTTGAAGGCATTCCATGCCGCTCTCTTCCTCCTGCGCAGCTCAGATTTTAGGTCATTCATCATGTTGACTTCTCGACCTAGGTACACATAACTGCTGCATTCAGAGATGTTTGTTCCATTGAGAGAGAATGGGGCCTCTGGAACTAGTTCATTTCTCATGAACATAGTTTTCTTCAGATTCAGCTGTAGACCTACCTTTCCACATTCTCGGTCAAAGTCAGCCAGCATTTGTGCCGCTTGGCTAATGTTTGGTGTTATTAGAACGATGTCATCAGCGAGCGGAGGTGGTGTAGTTGCCGACCATCTATCTTCACTCCCATTCCTTCCCATTCTAATTGTCTCATGATGTTCTCGAGGGTGGCACTGAAGAGTTTTGGTGAGATGGTATCACCCTGTCGAACCCCTCTTTTTGACATCAATGATCACTTCTTTGTAGAATGGTGAGATCCTGGTGGTGAATCCATAATACAGCTCACGAAGGATCTTGATGTATTGGGTTTGAACACCCTGTTTGACTAGGGGCTTCGATGACTGCTTCAGTTTCCACAGAATCAAAGGCTTTCTGTAAATCAATGAACGTGAGACAGAGCGGCATCTTGTACTCCCTACAAACCTCAATGAGCTTGGTTACTGTGTGGATATGGTCGATTGTGCTGAATCCTTTCCGGAAACCTGCTTGCTCGCATGGTTGACCTTCATCTAGTGTTCTGCTAATCCTGTTCCAGGATGACTCGTGTAAACAGCTTGTAGATGACAGACAACAGGCAGATGGGGCGATAGTTGCCGATGTCATGAATGTCTCCCTTCTTGAACAGTAGAACTGTCCTGCTGGTTTTCCATTGGGAGGGCACCTTGCATTCGGACAGGTAGCGGGTGAAGAGCCGAGCTAGTGTATTGATGAGCACCGATGGCAGATTCTTCAGATGTTCGGGTCTGACTTTGTCTGGGCCTGGTGCTGTTCCCTTCTTTACCGATGAGATGGCATGTCTTATTTCAGAAGGGAGAACGTTGGGAATGACGTATCCATCCTGTGGAATTTGGTATGTGGGCAGGTGGATGTGGCTATCAAAAAGATTTGGGTAGAAGTCCTGGATAATCTTCTCCATTGCCTTTCTGGAAGATGTGATAGATCCATCAGGCGTCGGAGGGCAGTCATCTTGGTCTTATAGTTGGCGAAGGACAGGCGGGCAGTCGCGAATACTTTTCCTGGCTTCTGCTGCATCTTCCAGTATTTCTGCTCTTCTGTCTTTGAGGTCTGCTTTTTATCGCTTCTCTGCACTGTTTAGCAAGCTTGGACGTTAGCATTTGGTCTCCTGAGGCTCGCGCCTTGCCACGTTGGCGAATGAGCTCGGAGTTTCTGAAGACAAGCCGTCCTTTTGTGTTTTTCTCTCTCTCGGCATTCTTCGCACAATCATGGAGGTGCTGAACCAGTCCGTTGTATTCTTCATCGATGTCATCAATGATGGTATCTTCCCATGTTGCCGCAATGGTGCCAAAGAGTTCCCAGTTGGTGGTCGTTCTGGGAGTTCTCTTCTTAAACTTTGCAGCCTTTTCTCCCCATTGCGGGAAGTAGAATTTTTGCACGAAGGAGACGCGGTGGCCGATCCTGTCTGGAATTTGGGGACGACAGCAACATCGGTCAGACAAAACCGTCGATTGAAGATGATGTGGTCGATTTCATTGTGGAACTGTCCACCAGGAGATTCCCATGTCCAACGTTTCGCTTCAGCCTTCTGAAACTGTGAGTTCCCATGAATAGTCTTGGTGGACATGATGAACTCAGATAGCTCTCTCACCCTGTTCGTTCCATTCTAGGCCATGGGTCCCGATGTGGAGTTCTTCAGCCCGATCTTCTCGGTCCTATCTTGGCATTAAAATCACCGACTATGATCTTGTAGAAGGTGTGATCTTTTTTTATAGAACTCCTCCAATTCCATGTAGAATTTCTCAATTTCATCTTCTTTGTATGTGGATGTTGGTGCATAGACAATGAAGATAGAAATTGCTGGCAGTGGGCCACATCTCCTCAAGTGTAATCGTCCTATTCGGTTTGTTAGGCATTCAAATGAATCAATGTTGACAGCCATGTTCGTGTTGACAAGGACACCAATGCCACCGATGCCTCTTTCATCACATGTTCCAAGGAACAATTCTTCTCCGGTGTCAAATACAGCATGATGCGACTGACGCCTCCTCGTCTCAGTCAGACCAATGATGTCGTACTTGATCTCTTTCTTGCTTTCAGCATCAGATCCTCAATATATGCTTCCGTTGCCAGTGTGCGTGCATTGAAAGTACAGACAGTCATTTTAGTCCTTCTTCGTTTTGGCAGCCTAGGACAGCCGTGAAATTTTATCAGGCACTGCTTGTTTGCCTTTCTTACTGCTGCCGTATTAAGGGCTCTTTCGGGGTCAGGAAAATAAACATTTTTGTTACTGGGTTTTGGCATATCGAACACGCATCGGACAGCTTGCCAGGCTCTGCCATGCGGACACTATATTCATCACTATATTTCATCATTATAGGGGATTTATATAGAAACTCACAGAGGTGTGTTATTCCAGTTCTGAATGGTCAACATTATTCTCCTAGTTTAAGTTAGCATGAATTAATTACTACTAGTAACAAGTAGAACTTTTAACATATAGCTATTGGTTAAGATCAACAGTTACAATAAATATTAAACCCTGTAGTGGAATTTAATTTAATTTTTATAATTGATTTTTAAGAAAGTAAACATACAGACATCATCTATAGTCTTGACCACTTCATGTGGATATAGTAAACGCTGTTATACATTATCTTTCCACACAAAAAGATTTAGCTGCTAGAAACATCAGTGTTATTAAAGGAAAAGCTTTCTTTTTTTTAAAAAAAAAGATAAGAATCTAATTTAGGCTAATTGAAACTGGATAGAAAAATCAACTGTAGTAAATCAAGCTGAATTAAGAGAATCCTTCCCAGATTTCTCAAAGACACTCAGATTTTAATTCATAGAACAGAGACTGCCTTTAAAAAATGTGTGAAAATATCACACATCTCCCACCATAAAATAATGCATCTGTTTCACTACTACGAATGGGCTAAAACTGAGGCAACTGGAGAAGCAAACCAAATCCCACTCTTTTCCTACCCCATTCCACTAGTCCCCAAGTTAGTAGCATTACACATTTCTACAATGTCAGCAATGCCCGTAGAGCATCAGAATGTCAAATATAGGTGTCATATCTTACCAATTGATTGATTCTTTTGCTCAATAAATAATAGTCATCTTCTTAGTACCTCTTTTTTGGGGCTGAAATTCTGTCTTCTTAGATCTGAGCATAATGGTTCCTGACCTTTATTCTGCGTTATTGGTTTGGAACACCTTGCTCTAGCCTTTCACTTTGAGTCTATATTTGTCTTAAAATCTTATGTCAGACTCCTGTATGCATAATTTAATGCCTCTAGCTTTTTAAAAAACCAGGTAGGGTCTGTGTCATTTTTTTCACCCAAAGTTGTTAATGATTGAGTTCCAGTTGTCATGTTCCAACACCTGTCCCTTCAGTTCACATTTTCTGCCACCAGTACTCCTAGTTTTACTCTGTACCCCTTTTCCCTTTTAGGCACTGGGGTGTGCAACGCTGTTACTAAAAGGGTGTCATGTGTATCACTTCTCCTTTCAGTTCCTGGTTCTTCCATCATTGTAAAAAGTGGTCCTGTCTCTGTCCTCACTGCATTTCTCCCACCCCCCATCACCACCCACTTGTGTCAAGCTTCTTACGATGGACTAGTCCTCCTGGTCTTTATTTCTATTGCCTTTGGGTATTACTCTCATACTTTGTTCTTTATAGCCCCTCAAATGAGAGATATCATTCTATGTATGCCTTTATCCCTCTGAATCATTTCAGTCAGCATGATACTCTCCATGTCCGTCTGTGTATAAGCAAATGTCCTTACTTCATTTTTCCTTATGGCTGCATAGTATTCTTCTGTGTAGATGTACCATAGCTTCTTTTCCCACTCATCTGTTCTTGGGCACTTATCTTGTTTCTCGCTTGTGTAGTCTACTTTATTACCCTTTATTTAATCTTATAATCACCCTTATTTCTCCACATTTAAGTGATAATTTTACAAGTAAAGTATTCCTGGTGGCAGCTTTTATGTTAGAGATGTTTAATATGATGTTATAGTAATGTTGAGTTTCTTCTGAGAAATCTGATAGAGGTGCTTCTGTACATGAATTACTTTTATTTTCCCTAGGAATCTTGTGCTTCTTTTTATTTGTGAATTTTGAGAATGTAACAAGAAATGTCCTGTATGCAGTGATTTTGGGGTTCAGAATTTTGAGTGCTCTGTATCCTGAGCATTGATAGCTAATTCTCTCTTTTTATTTTTTTTTTGGTTTGAGAATATCTTAGCTATTATTTCTCTGAATAAGATCTTTCTCTTACTCTCTACCTCTGAAATTTTGATTATACTTTTATTTAGCCTCCTGGTGATATGTGACATGTCATAAATTTTTTTCTGTCTTCTTTTTCTCTCTCAACCATTTGAATCAGTACTGTGATTTCATCTTTAGTTTTTGATATTTTATTAGAATTAAGTCCATTTGTTATTTTATATTAGATTAAGTTTTATTTAATGAAATATTTATAGACTAGTAACTATTATGGACCTCAGTTCCATAACCTGAAGAATGGCTCCTCCTGTCCCTGTAGCAAGTAGATGGCCTTGGGTTGCACTTGCTTGTGACAGGACTAATGGAGATGTTACTAGTGCCCACTCGAGCAAATCGATGAACAATAGGATGACAGTGATACAGTGACAGTGATTATATGAATCTAGTGTCAGTGTTGGGATTTCAAGTTGTATTTAGTTTCTATGATGAACTCTGTGAGCTTTTTCAGTTTTTGTTTTTGTTGTCTTGGTTTTGATTTGGTTGTATTTTGACATGTTTGATTCATTTCTCTGTGGTCAGTTGAGGTTCTCTAACTTTGTTAAGTTTAGATGGCTGTTTTCAATTTGTTTTTCCTCTTTCAATTGTCTGTCTTTGATATTACTTTCTGGGCACATGTCATTTTTTTTTCAAGTAATCCATCTTATTTTTATAATGATTGTCCACAGACTTTTTCTTGTTTTATTTTTTTATTTTCCTGCAGATGGCGCCGTGATTTTAGTGTTGGGATTCATGGAGGGCAATGGACCAAGACTAAAACCCATGTTATTACAGTGCTGCCTGCAGAGAGTGGCATGGAAACAGCCAAGTGTGAAAGTTGGAGACCTACACCCTGCCTCTGCTACCTCTGTGTATGCTCCTGACCCTTATTCATGCCAAAGGTCTGTATTACAGTTCTCCAATTCTGAACTGTGTCAAGTGTCTTGTGGCTGAATGTTAGAGGAGCAGACCCAATCAGTCTTGCTACCTCTTTGCTTGAAGCACAAGACTGTTTCATTCTCATTTTGTCCCAACACTTGATTTCTGCCAGAAGCACAGCTTTCATCCTGACTAGCAAGTTAATATTATTGAAGAGTATTGCTTCTATTAAAAAAAAGTTTATTATACCACTGTGAGATAAACAATTACAAAACTGTTCGTGATTAGGTTTCAGTCATACAGTGTTCCAGCACCTATCCCACCACCAGTGCACATTTCCCGTCACAATGTCCCCTGACTTCCTCCTCCCCCCTAGTAGCACCTTTGCTGCTGCTGCTCCTCCTCCTCCTCCTCCTCCTCCTCCCTCATCCTCCTTCTTCTCCTCCTCCTCCTCCTCCTCTTCTTCCCTTCACTTACACATGGTGGCTTTCAATACATACATTTAAGGGCTTATAATGTATATCCCTTTGCCTACCTTCAACGCTCAGTTCTAGGTTGATATTACCATTTCCAGCAATTATTAGCACACTGGTCCCTTCTCTGTCTTATCTAACCTGTGACTCACACAAACTTGCGGTAAATTCCACCCACTGACAAGACCTCCTGATCCATGTTTTGCCTGGTCTTGGATATTAGTACCATAAATGCAGTTTGTGTTTCTGCTGTGTGTGTTTTTTGGCCTCCCAGTGTATTTTCCCAGGAGTGAGTCTGCTGGGTCAAATATAAACTCAATTACTAGTTTTGGAGGAATGTCCATGTTGTTTTCCCAAAAGGCTTTACCAGTCGACAGTCCCACCAACAATGAATGAGAGTTTCTTTCTTCCTGCATCCATGCCAGCACTGGTTGTTCTTGCTCTTTTGCATATGTGCCAGCCTCTGTGGTATGATATGATATTTCATCATTGTTTTAATTTGCATCTCCCTGATGATTAGTGATGATAGAGCATTTTTTTCATATGCCTCTTCCACCAGCAGTATCGGGCTTATAAAGTTTATGTAGAATATCAATTTAATTAAACAAGCAGGTGATTAACCCAAGGTTTCACTAATGCTGTAGTTGGGCAGGAGAACAAAATATAAGGCTAAGTTGCCTCAAGGTTATTAAACCATAAATAGTAAAAGACAAGATCATAGACAATAAGTGTTTATGCTATTTCAAGTCAAATCATTTCTTTTCTTTGCTTCTATACGTTCTTTTTGGAAAGTTCCGTATCAGGTGAAGTTAGGCAAGTGCTCTTGACCACTTCTGGTTTGATATTCTCCATTTGTAATTGATCTTATGCTCAGGTACACTTTTAAATATTTTCACGATCACGATCATGATCACGATCTTCCCGTTGATCATCTATTTGCTAGAGCGGGCACCAATAATATCTCCATATGTCCTGTCTCATGCCAGTAGAGCCAGGGGCATCCGGCTTGCTACAGGCAAAAATATTTTACCTTGTAGCAATTTATTTGCCTAGAATGACTTTCAAGGAATGGAAAATATTTAATTACATATACAATCCATTCACAAAATGAGTTAAGTAGAAAATAAATAGGTCATAGAGCAATGTGAAATTTTGGCAATTGGGCAACACCCAACAGTGCTCAAGGCTTACTTCTGTTTACTTACGAGGTAAAGTTGTGTGAACTCGGAAGTAATTTTTTTTGCCAGCACTTAAGGTATGAATTATCTAATAGATTTCTAGTTAATGATTAGGAAGCATTGTTGAGGTTTCATTAAATTGAGATCTTTGCACATTTTGAGCCTTTAAATAATAAAGATTCACACTTCTTTAATATTCTAGTTTCTATGTAATTTTTAGATGGAGAAATTGTTTTACAGTTGTTTTTTTTTATTATTCCAGCTCAGATCCTTTCCAGTCCTCAGATTTGCAACAGATGGTCTTAGGTTTTCTTTGTTACTAGTCATTTAAGATTATATTAACCTTAATAATTCCAAATATAAAAGTTTGTGTGTGTGAGTTTATATGTGTGAGTTTATGTCTGATAGAAGGGCTGAAGTTTTTGGCATATCTTTCTAAGAAGATATATCTATAGAAAACAGCAGAATTGACATTTTGTAATATTACTTTTTGCTTCTTTAAAAAAGTTGTTTGCTATTTAGACTTATTGGAGCAATTGAAAAGTCTAGAAAAACCTAGGGGAAATGTCTTTCATGGAGTATAAACTAGTAACTATTGTCACTTGTCAATTGTCTTCCCATTGTTCATCAGTTTGCTCGAGCGGGCATCAGTAACGTCTCCATTCATTGGGAATGAGGTTCATTATTGTTACTATTTTTGGCATAGCAAATGCACCACAGGTAGCTTGCCAGGCTCTGCGATGACTTTGGGTTCATCCCAGGTGTCCAGTCTTTTTCTATGTCAGATTATCAACCATCCGGGGCCCACAGGGCAGAGACCTGGGTGTAGACAAGCCTGTCTCCTGCCTGCCACCTGCCAATGCAGCCACGCATGCAGCCATACCTGCAACTCCTCGAGGGGCAGATACTAAATATACTGTTTTTTAAAATTATTTGTTATTAGAATTACTTAGCATCATATTTTATAAGTTTTAAATGAGCATCATTAAAACACAACATGTGTATAGTCTATATTAAGTGCACCACTAAAAGATCATTTCTGACCTCACTTTATAATAGATCCCTTTGCCCTATTTATATACACTTTCTCCTTGTTTTTTTGTGTTCTCTAGTTGAACTTAGAGTCTAAAGGATTATTTTTCCTTAATTTAGTCTATATCTTTTTTTTAATGCCAATGTTCTATTTGGTGGGACTCTCTCTGGTGAAATCCTCTTTGATAGGAGACTTGGGCCCTCATGTATGGTCTAAGTTCTGACCAGAGCTTGAAGACTTCCATTATATTGGATTGCAGTGCTAGAGCTTTTTGTGCTATTAAAAGCCTTTTTGGAACTGTGCCTGACTTGTGAGTTTTCATCGGTTCCCCAGCGGCCTCAGAGTTAGAAGAGAACTTCTGTCCTGATACTGTTGGAGACCCCAGCGGCTCCCGGACATCTGGCATCCTTGGGTGGGCTCTACAGACATTATCTGGGCTGATAATCATCAGACAGACATCATCTGCCTCCAACCCTGCTATTGGCTCTCCCTGTGTTCAGCTGATCAGGGAAGGGAGGTAAGTTCTAGCCCTGGTCCGCCATCCCAGTAGAGCCTCACAAAAAAGCCAGGAGAACAACCAAACCATGAGGGCCGCCATTTTCAACATCCAGACTCCACAGCTCGTCAGAGCTCCACCCAAGAGAAAAGCCGATCTCAAACCCTGCTCATCAGAGTCCCACCCTGCAGTGAAGCCTATTTCAAGCCCAGGTATGCTTGAACCAGAGATACAGATACACAGCTGCCACCGGCTGTCCCTATGCTCAGCTGATCATGAGGTGTCCGGGAAGGAAGGTGAATTCTAGCCCTCGCTCACCATCCCAATTGAGCCACACAAGATGCCAGAGGAACCCCCCCACACAATGAAGGCAGTCATTTTCAACATCTGAACTCCACAGCTCGTCAGAACTCCAACCAAGAAATAAGCCAATCTCTCCCCCATTGCACGTGGCCGCAAAAGTGGCCTCATGGTACATCAGTGAATGCACAAACTGAGAGCCTACTACTGAGAGTATGCCACCCACATGGCAGAGCCTGGCAAGTTACCCGTGTCTTATTTGATATGTCAAAACCCAGTAACAATTATAGACCTCATTCCCATGACTTGAACAAATGGTTTGAGGTTCTTCATGTTCCTGTACACTGGCATGTGACAGAAAGTATGGAGATGTTAATAGTGCCCACTCCAGCAAATTGATGAACAATGGGAAGACAAGTGAAATAAGTGATAACATTTTTTTGTGGTATTTTTTCATATTCACAGATTGATTAAGCTGGTCTTTACCCATCTAAGCACAATCACTTTTGGTTCCTTCTTGTTTTCACAAATAACAGGATTTTGTCCTTTACTTTTATTTATTTGTTTTTGTTTTTTTAGGCCATGGCTGGCTTTGTTTAGGGATTATTCCTGACTTTGCAATCAGGAATTACTCCTGACAGTGCTCAGGGAACCATTTGGGAAACTGAAAATTGAACCCAGGCCAGCAGCATACAAGGCAAATGCCCTACCCACTGTGCTATCACTCTGGCCCCTGGTCTTTACTTTTTAGAACTGAGTAATATTCTATTTTTCTTGTTTTGCTTTTTTGGGTCACACCCGGCAATGCTTAGAGGTTTCTCCTGGCTCTGCACTCAGGAATTACTCCTGGCAGTGCTCGGGGGACCATGTGGGATGCCGGGGGTTCAAACCTGGGGCCGGCACAGGCCGGCCGCGCACAAGGCAAATGCCCTACCCGCTGGGTTATCGCTCTGGCCCCAAGTAATATTCTAATATACTGAAGAAATGTTTATCACATCATTGTTCAATTGGCACTGGTATTTTTTTTTCTAGATCTGACTACTGAAAAAATTGCTACAATAAACATTGGTGTATGCACATTTCTTTTAAATTACTCCTTTAGCATTTTTAATTCATGCAAAATAATGAACATTAATTCAGTAGCAAATTGACAAAGTAGCACATTGGTTCTGTTCTTGATTCATAAAAAGGGGCAATTTATTTTGTTTTCAAATGTAGTGTTTTTAAATGTATATATAATGAACATTTTATATTGGTTTTAAGTATATAGCAATAATTATTTGTACACATAAAATGATCACTAATATAAATCTACTTATTATGTCACTATAGAGAGTTACAAAATTTCTTTTGTGATGCACCTTTAAAATCACTCTAGGACCAGAAAAATAGTAAAGTTGTGTCAAGCACTTGACTTGCATGCCACTGGTTTGATCACATATGGTCCCCCAAGCCCTGAGCCATAGATCAGCTTTGCAACTTTAGGCATGTCCACAAAATGATACAAAAAACCCGATTCTCACCAACTTTTCAATATCTTTTATTGTATTATTAACTATAACAACCGTCCTGTATAATACAATCATATTTGTTTTTTAGTAAACTATGTGTAAAGTTTAACACATTGGTCTTTTCCAGGGTAAATAAACATAGTATTAAATTTTATTCTTTGTATTTTTACAAATTATACAATAGAAAATGAAATGAAAATTCATTAGAATAACATGGGATGATGAGGATATTTACTCATTTCTCATTACTCATTTCTCCAGTTATCCAGATGTGTGTGTGTAAAATATACACTTCTATAAGATCACTGACAATGTGTATGATATCTAGTTACATATTAGGAAAATATTAAATCTGAAGCGAAGAAGAGAATATAATTTTCTTGCCTCATGAAACTTATTCATAGTTTAGTATACATAAATTCATAAATCATTCCCCACCTCCTTTGGTAGAGGAAGCCACACTGGCTCTGTGCTCAGGTATCACTCCTGGCAGTGCTTGAGGACCTTGTGTGGTAACAGGGATTGAACCCCAGAAGCCTGCTGACAAGTCAAGTGCTGGCTGGCAAGGCAGCTGTACTATGTATTTAGTGTCCATAAATAATTTTTATGCTTAGAATATTTATCATACTTGAATTTATTCAAGGAATTAGTTTTTACTTAATACCTATTTCAGGACTAGAACCTTTTCTCACACCTAAATGATCTCAAATAATTAGAGTGTAGTAATATTTAAAGCAAAATTTGTATTGTTTCAAGTTTTCTCAGTAAATTTAGAGTTTAGAAAGCTCTTTTTTGACCATTAAGTAGAATGACACAACATTTAGTAAATATAAGAAAAGTATTATATATAATTTTCACAAGAAAATTTAAAACTCCAATTCATTTAGAATTCTTAGAAATTAAAAAAAGAATTCTGCTGTGGAACTCTGTTCTTTTATTTTTCACATATTGCTGTTTGATCACATACTTTTAATTCGATCATAGAAAATATCAAGAATATGGCTCTCCTGATAATTCCATTGCATAGTAAATTATCTTTCCTTATTTTGTACTTTTTGGGTAATTATTTATTCGTTGGGGCATACATAATGCATTTTTTAAAAAATAAAAATTTTTATTTTTAAAAAATAAAAACAAAACTCCTGTCCGTAGAGATGTTGCAGGTGTGGCTGCGGTGCCTGGCTGTTTCAGCAGGTGGCAGACAGGAGACAGGCTTTGTCTATACCCAGGGCTCTGCCCTGTGGGCCCTGGATAGAGTTGATGGTTGATGGTCTGACTTAGAAAAGACTGGGTCCCCTGGGATGAACCTAAAGCCACGGCAGAGCCTGGCAAGCTACCTGTGGTTATTCAATATGCCAAATACGCTAACAATAATGGACCTCATTCCTAACAAATGGAGATGTTACTAGTGCGTGCTCAAGCAAATTGATGAACAGTGGGAAGACACGTGACAAGTGAATGAAGCTACACATTCATAAATTATAGTTTCTCAGAGACATTTCTTATGGGTGCTATAAAATGAAGCTATCACCACAGTCCTCAGACCCTCCACTGGGGCATCTCCCTCCCATGCAGCCTCTGGCAACTATCTCCCCACACCCAAAATCTGGTGTGTGACCTACTGCACCAGTGGACCACCTAGCCACAAGCCTAAAAGCCTGGGAACATACACAAAGCGGGCCATCTCAGGTCTCACATCTCAAAATTCAAAACCACGCAGACATGTTAGCAAAGTACTTAGTGTTTATCTTACACAAGGTACCAGTGATCATATGTCCCTACATTCCGTGCCTCCCACAACACTCTGCAAAAAACTCAAACACCTACTAAATGTATTAGCTAGCCATCCAAGAGCACAAACTTGCAACCTGCAAAAGTCGTAATGGTAAAGCAACAAAGAACTCCATCAAGCTCAGTGAGTGAAGTTGTTAGCCCAGATGAGCCAAGCAATATCAATGAGCTATATAACTTCTCTGATAAGGAATTTTGAAAGGTACCTTCAAGGATGCAGAAGGAGCGCTAAGAAACAATGGAACACAATAAAATACAAGAAGACATGAGACAGAAATAGGAAAATACAAACCACAATACAAGCAGAAATGACAGATACTAAAAATGTGGCAGGTGAAATGAAAAAATTCACCAGAAGGCCTCTGTAGCTCAGTAACAACTGCCGAAGAATTAGTGAATTTGAAGATGAGGTGCAGGGACTCTAGACAATGGCAGAAGATGGAATAAAGACTCACAATAAGTGAACAGACAAAAAGCGATAACCAAGATGAAGCCAAAAGGAATAACATAAGGATCATTGGAGTCCCAGAATGCAGGAAGAAACACCCGATGAAAAAGCAACTTTCAAAGCCATCATTGATGAGAAGTTCCCAAAACTAAAGAATGCTTGCTCCCAGACTCAGGAGGCTCGAAGGGTACCCTATAAATTTTTTTCCATTTTTCCCTATTGAAAATAATACTCCATGTGGGATTTTGGTAGATGGCTTTGACTATATTGAGGAAGGTTCCTTCAATTCCCATTTTCTGGAAGGTGTTATCATGAATGGGTATTGTCAAATGCTTTCTCTTCATCTATTGATATGATCATATAGTTTTTACTTTTTCTCTTACTGATGTGGTGTATTATGTTGATTGACTTGCCAATGTTTAACCATCCTTTTATTCCAGGGATAAATCCTACTTGGTCATGATATAAAATCTTTTTGACAAATCTTTGGATTCTGTTTACTAGTATTTTGTTGAAGATCTTAGCATAACATCTACGCTCATCAGGGATATTTGACTGTAGTTTTCTTTTTTGTGATGTCTCTATAGGCATTGGGTGATATGTGTCTAGTAGAAGCTATTTGGGAGTATCTCTGTTTCTTCTGTTCCTAGGAACAGTTCTTCTCCAGTGTCAAAAACAGCGTGATATGATTGACGCCTTGTGGTCTTGGTCAGACCAGTGATGTCATACTTAGTCTTTCGTGCTTGCACCATAAGGTCCCTCAATATATGCTTCCAATGCCAGCATATGTTCATTCAAAGTACAGACAGATACACCAGGCAGAGCTGTTACCAGCTCTCCCCATTGCAGTTGGACGAAGAGCAACTTCTGAAGCCCACCATCCCAATAGGTCCTAAGAAGAACCCAGAGAAAACTCCACACTGTGCTGGCAGCATTCGCCATCATCCAGACTCCACACCTCGTCAAAGCTCCACCCATGAGACTAAGCCAATCTCAAGCCCAGCTCATCAGAGACCCACCCTACAGAGGAAAGTATTTCAAGCCCAGGTATGCTTGAACCACAGATGCAGATACACCAGGCAGAGCTGCTACCTGCTCTCTCCGTGCAATTCATCTGCAAATTACCAAGAATATTCTACCCACCCCTCTCAGAGAGCCCAGCAAGCTCCTGAGAGTATACCACCCACACAGTAGAGCTTGGCAAGCTGTCCAACATGTATTCGATATGTCAAAACCAGTAAAAACAATATTTATTCCCCTGACCCTGAAAGAACTTTTAAGTATGGCAGCACTTAGAAGGATGAGCAAGGAGAGGCTGATAAAATCTCAGGGCCAACCTAGGCTGCCAAAACGAAGAAGGACTAAAATCAGATGAGTGTTTTGTAAATAATTTTTCCCAGTCTGTGGCTGTCTTTGTGTCTTGGTCGCTATATCTTTTAAGGTGCAGAAGCTTTAATGTAGTCCCACTTGTTTATCTTTGCTTCCACTTGCTTAGTCAGTGGTGTCTCATCCTTAAAAAATTCCTTTAGCTTCAATATCATGGAAGGTTCTGCTCCCCTTTCATTCCACTTTTTTATTGAGGTTGGAACTGCCACTGGTGCTTAGAGGATTCACGGACTACCCCAGTTGTTCAGTATAAGGGTTCAAGGAAGCAGTGCTGCTTGGGCTCTGTGATGCTAGGGATTACCTGGCACACCTCAGCAGTGCTGATGCTTCACAAGACTTTCAGCATCACTCCAAACAGCTTGGGACCTGTAGGGCATCACCCATTGATGCTCAGGGGACCGTGACATTCTTGGGTTTGAACCATGTTCTGTTGAATGCAGGCATGTACTTTAAGCCCTGTACTCTCTCTTCAGCTTCTTTGATACTTGCTAAGATTAAATTAGATCACATTGTCTATGCCATGTTTTGTTTATATATTTGTGTGTGTGTGTATATATATATATATGTGTGTGTGTATATATATACACACACATAAAGGACATATATATGTATGCATATGTATATGAGTATGTATATCCATATATATATGTAGATCTACATAAGGTCATATACATAAGGAAATGTAAATATACAGATGTACATTACCTATATATACATATACATAAGAAAAATATACATAAAGGACATTGGTACTGGCTACCTACAATGCCGAATTATAATTGCTATGATTTTAGACACTCCCTTACATAATGCTGGTTTTCATAATCTGTTGGCTATTTTGTTTCCTTTAATGTGATCTTTGCCAATTATTATAGTATCATCTTTTTTCTTTAAAAATTAATTTGAAGTTATTATTACAGTTAAATAGATCACCCAATATTGTGCTCTAATGATCTTTTTTCCCCATTGGTGGTTTACGCTTCCTAACTTTGAATATATTGTTTCTATAAATATTTTGGTGGGGTTTTGGTCTTGACACATATATCTTATTTATGTGTATTATATAATGTATTATTACATTGTCAGAAAAAAAGAACATGCTGTTAAGGGCTTCATAAGGAATAGAAATATTTATATAGTTTATGTCATCTACAAAGAATTCTGAGCATAAGAGGACCTGCTCAGCAACAGGGGGTTAACTACATTTTTGTTCTTTGTGGATATATTTTCTTTTCACTATCCTTCAGCTGCACTCTGGTATAACTCATGTTGGGCTCAGGGAACATAGGAAGTGCTGGGGCTCTAACTCCAGCTTATTGCATGCAAGGTAGAGGCCTCACCCAAAGTACCCATTGGACACAAAATTTTACCACCCATTAGGACAAAATTTATTTGCACTAATGCCCCTCATAAAACTCTGACCTCATAAAATTAGATTTTTTAAAACAAAAGTATGCCCTGACCCTTAAGATGTTGATTTGTGTGTATGGGTGTATGTGTGTTATGGAAGGCAATCATAAATTAATAGATAATATATTGTCCCCCACTATATAACCAACAATACAAGCCCCATTACTAAAATTGATCCCTTTATGTAATGACCTGCAAGGACATTTTTAAATCAAATTTATAGGAGAGAAACTATTATATTTTTTAATTTTTTATTTTTACAATTACAAAGATATACAATTAAAAAGTTCATATTTGGGTTTTGGTCATACAGTGTTCCAGCACCCATCCCGCCACCGGTGCCTATCTCCCACCACCAACGTCCCCGGTTCCCTCCTCCTCCCCCAGCCCTGCTCTATGGCAGGTTCTTTATTTCTTTCCGCTTCCAAGGAGAGAAACTATTATGTATTAATAACACATGATATTAAACTGTGTTATGTATGAATAACACATAACATTAAGTCTTGGTATATTTGTTTTTAGTATCTTTTGGGCATTGGTCAGGTGAGTGGATGGATGTGTTAAAGACATTTTAGGATATAGATATTTGCTTTTCTGCATTATTATTTACAATAATGCTTAGCTTAGCTGTATTATTTATAAATTTAAGATGCCTTTGATCTTAAACCCAAATTATATTAATGTTTTAAGAGTTTTCTTTTCCAGTATTCATTTACTGTATCTTTGCTCAGGTTTAACTTCAATGACTAAAAATAAAACAAAAGATATCAGGCAAATATATATTCTTAGGTGTTACTCTTTCAGCTAATTTACTTCCCACCATCTTTGTTGGTATATTATTGATAAGTAATATTTATATATTTTAATGTATAATATTAATATTTAATATATGCATACTCTATAATATTAACATTTAACTTATTGGGAACTTCATACCTTTCCCATTAAAGTGTGATTTATATATCTGTCTTTGGTTTTACTCTTTTTTATTTTCAAATCCTTCCTGCAATCTTTATTTTGGTGGAAGAACTAGAGCTGTTTCAACTGTTATTATTATTATAATTATGAGTGTAATTGAATTTCTTTCTGTTATTACTATTTTTCCTGATTTCTTATGTTTAAAAAAATTTATTTGCCTCCACTCCTTTTATGTTCTGGCTATTATTTCCTTTTTCCTTCTTTATTTCCTTGTTAATTTGAAGCTTAATAGAATAATTCTATTTCCTATCATGGTTGGGAAAATTGGACATAATGATGGTGGGAAAGTGCAGTGGTGGTGGGATTGGTGTTGGAATATTGAATGTCTAAAACAAATCACCATGAACAATTTTGTAAAAAAATAAAATGAAATTTAGCATATACACTTTAAGAAGTTTTATATAATAATTTTACCCTATTTCTGACTATTAAAAATACACAATTTAATAGTTGACTCTCATTATTCCCCATCTGTATTTACTGTCTTAGTTCTATTTTGTCATTCAAAATTATTTTCATATGCAGATATGTTACACAAAGCATTTTTTATTTCTTTATGATTTTTTAATTATACACAGTTCTTAAACTAACGGTTTCCTGCACGTGTATTCCTTTCTGTAATCTTTATTCCTTATGCACTCCATGTCTTCTACCTGGGATCACATTTGGTTTCCTATGTCAGAGGTTCACAGTTTTATTAGCTCCATCACCTCTTTTTCAGGGAGACAAAAGTGCTCCCTTATTCTTTATGTGAGCAATCAGAAAGTGCCCCAATAATCGCACCTTAAACGATGCCCAGCTCCACTGGATTATTCCTGTGCCCCTGACAGGGACTCACCGTAGAGTTGTCCTTAAAGTTTCCTTTAATAAGTCAGTAGTGGCATCAAATGATCTCTGTCCAAAATAATTTTATTGTGCTCTTAGTGATGCACGTTACTTCCACTACTTAGTGGTTGCTTTCTCTCAGGCCTTTGAGAATATTGTCAGGTCTGTGAACAGCCGTTGTTCAATGTAACTCATTTCTCTGCGGTACTTTACCGTTGTCTCCAGCCCTCATACACGGTGTCCTTCAATAAATCGCAGACTCCTTTGTCATTAGCTATTCAGAGCAGCCTTTGTTGCCTTACTCCTCCATCACGTTGTCCTTTCTGTCTTTTAAGTTTCCAATCTGTTTCCTCTTTCTTTTCCTTCTGTGCCACTGTCTAAACAAGATTCTCTGTTTAGCTAATTATTTGCTTTCCTAACATGTACTCTGCATTTAATTAAAGGCTAATTTAAAATTTTCGGTTAATATGATTTTTTTTCTGGAAAGCTTTGGCAAGTTCTTTATTTCCAACTTGCATTATTTCCAGTTTCTCATGCATTTTTTATATTTCCCATTGTTTAATTAACTGTAGGGGATATTTTTGTATTTCTCATCATTATTATTATTTCATTATTTATTATTATTATTATCTCATCATTTCTTTTTTGTTAGGTTTTGAAGTCCATGTCTTTGGTCTTTTCTTTTCTTTGCTGCTTGAGGTATTTGGAAATTTTACCATGAATGCATGATTTATACAATTATCTGTGGAAATTATTTAAGACCTTGGCTGAAAGTATGTTTTTCCTGAGAAGATTGCAGGTATTTGAAGGCACCTTTAACCCAAGACAGGTTTAAAATCATATTGTCATTTGAGACTTAATAGACCTGCTTGTGATTTCAGGCCACTAAGCCAGTTTGTACTTAATTATTAGGAACTTTTTTCTTTCTACCCAGACAAAACACACAACTTTCTTGGTATATATTTCTGACTTCTGTTTTATTTTGAAGTTTTTTTTTTCTCCACTTTAGATATTTCCATTAGCTGCCCTGGGAATTCGTTTTGTTATTTTAGTTTGGGGACGCAATTAAAAATGAAGGAAAAACTCCAGGTTTTGGCAATTGTTCCCGTTAGAGTCCACCTCCGTGCCAGCTTACCTCTCTGAATTCCTGCCTCTATCGCATTCTTTGTTTCATGGCATTCCTTTTCTTTTTGTTGACTTAGCAATGAATTAAAAAAAAAAAAAAAACACTTCTCACACTTAAGTGCCACTTAAGGAAAAAAAGAGAGAAATAGAAAGGAAAATGCTGGAGATAAATTCCCATTCCAAAGAGGAAGTTAACTTCCCAGAGGAGGGAAATGATGAAGTACCAAAGGGAAATTTTTTGTTTCCATGACTGTATCTTTGGGCCAATAATGCGCAGTTTTCTGTAGTGGCTTTCGTTTCATAATCCAGTATTATTTTCCCTGAGTGGTAAGGCCTTGCTTCATCCAGCAGTCATTGTTCTACCCCCAGTGACTCACAGATCTTGTCCATCCATGCCCTATGGTCTTATGGTTGGGGCATAACTTGGGGAGCCTTGACAAAGCCTTTGTTCCCTGCCATTGTTCATTATCATTATTATTATTGTTATTATTATTATTATTATTATTCACTGTGTCACTGTATCATTGGCTTCCCATTCATCATCTAATTTGCTTGAGCGGGCTCCCAGTAACATCTCCACATGTCCTGTCTCATGCTAGTAGAGCCCAAGGGCATCTCCTTGCTCCAGGAACATAAAGAGCCTCAAACCATTCCATCAGGTCATGGGAATGAGGTCTATAATTGTTATTATTATTGTTGTTATTATTATTTTCTGTCATCTCTGTACTGATGTACCTGCCAAAGCAGAGAGAAAGGATAGCAAGGATCAGAGTGGAAGTGTGGAGATGTTAGCATAGCAGTGACACAAAATTACAATATAATCTTTAAGTATTATTTAAGCTTAATATTCTTTTATCTACCCACCATTCTATCCATAGTTTCTCAGACTTTTAGCTTCAGCATTGTTATATTATAATCTCATTAATTTTACAATACTATATGTCATCCTTATAGTGTGATTGTATGCACATGGAAAGAGAAAAGATATTTGCACCACTTAACATTTTCCCTCAACTTATTACTTGTTTTTAATTTTATTTGTGTAATTCTTACACTTTTCTTCTTGTTTTTGGATCACACCTGGCAATGCTCAGGGTTATTTCTGGCTCTGAGCTCAGAAATTACTCCCTAGTGGCACTTGGGGAACCATATGGGATGTTGGAGATCAAATCCAGGTAGGTCACATCAAGGCAAACACCCTACCCATTCTACTATCATTCCAGCCCCATTTCTTGCATCATATTACAAGTAAATGAGTCATGTAAGTATTATCATTTTATTTTAGAAAGTAATTTATGTTACTTTTAAATGATATTTTCAGAAACTGTAATTGTACTAGACTCATGAGTCCATATTCAACTTTTTTCAGAATAACAGTTTTGATCTCAAGGAAGTAACCCCCCTGAATGTGGTTCTCTTGGTTTATATTTATAAAGAATTTACTGTTTGACAAATAATGGTATGAGTTCTTTCTAAGACCCCTGATGCAGGAGAATTGAAACTGCCAGCTATTCCAATTCTTTGCCAATTTTTCAGGACACAGAAAGACCTTCAATGAAATGTAGTTCCATGGGAGTCCCTATAGTTCTGAGGTTTCCATTAGAAACAGGAATATTCTGAAACCAGTTGCTGGCCCTACAGAGGTAGAACTATCTGATGGTGAACACAGAGAGCTAAGCAGCTTTGAGATTGCAACCCAATTGGGCCTTTTGGCATGGTCTCACTCATGAAAATCTGTTACCTCGTTTCTTCGGTTATAAGGCAGAGCTACTCTACCGAGCCACCAAAAGAACAAGGAGACTTGGGAAGGGAGAATACACAATTTATGAGAAAGTTTAATGAGGCCACTGAGACTATTCCACCCCTCCCCACACCGCCACCAGTTTTTATTGCCCTTGAGACTCTTTATACCAGAGCAGGTGGTTTGAAACCAGAGGAATT